>JAUTDX010001186.1:0-89597 GCA_030844895.1 Ambrosia x helenae
TATCATTACGTAATTATCATGCACTTTGTACATGATAATTACGTAATGATAATTACGTAATGCTTTCATGAACATACAAAAACATTACGTAATTATCATACGTATTATATAGGGGGCGGTTATTCTACAAAGTAAAAGAAACGTGCGAAGGATGCGAAGGATCTTTGTACTTGATAATTACGTAATGATAATTACGTAATGATAATTACGTAATGTTTTTTATGTTCATGAAATCATTACGTAATTATCATGCACTTTGTACATGATAATACGTAATGATAATTACGTAATGTTTTTGTATGATCATGAAGGCATTACGTAATTATCATTACGTAATTATCAAGTCATGAAGGCATTACGTAATTATCATTACGTAATTATCAAGTACAAAGTGATCCTTCGCATCCTTCGCACGTTTGTATTACTTTGTATTTGAACCTGTCCCTATATATAATATTATATATATATATATATATATATATATATATATATATATATATATATATATACTAGATACTAGATTTATGCCCCGGGAGCGTTTCGAGGTTGAGAAATCTAATATAACATATCAATTTTACATATGAAATAGATTGATGCGCTTTATATTTACTTCAGGAAAGCTTCGGGTAGCACTTAACCTAAAACAATTAACAATGTATCTCCATATTAACGTCTAACCTTAAACAATGTATAACTCTAATATTAAAACCGAACATAAAACAATGTACAACTCCAATACTAACACTTGTTGTAAATAGAATTCATATTTACTGGTTTGAACATAATTATGACTTGCCTATATATGATTAATGAATAACCTAAACACTTTGTGTTTTTTTTCCTGTATGAACAAAACCCCACAAAAAATAGTCATTTTTTCTCCGTTTTTTATATAGAACTATGGTACTCGTTGGAAAGATAATAAAATGCTCGTTAATTTGGTGTAATTTTTTTCTTTAAAAATCTCGTATATAAAAAAATATTAACATTTAAAAATTATGGGAGGAAACATGAGATAAATAAATCTAATTTTGTTTTAAAATTCTTTTTTTCCTAAAATATATCAATGCCACATGGCACTCTCAAAGGGGAGAATGACTATATCAGTGACATGTAGGATTTAGCCCTTTCAAATATATATATGGTAGGGATCATAAGTGTACCAACCCCTATTTGAGAACTGAGAGAACCATTCTGGACCACACATCTCTTATAAAGGCAAAAAGAAAAAAAAAATCATATGTGTATATAGCAATTATACATATGTGTATATTACATTTTCAGCTATACATATTTGTATATTTCAGTTATGCATATGTGTATATTGAAAAAAAATACAAAAAAAAAATCCTGCAATAAAAAGCAGCTATTAAAGCAAAAACAATTTTTTTTTGCCTTAGAGAAATGTGTGGTCCAGAATGGTTCTCTCAGTTTTCAATTTGGCCAAATGTTCTCATTTGAACCTTGTAAAAATAGGTAACTCTGCCGTAAAAAAATAAAAAAATATATTTTACGATGGTTTTACACTGGTGTAAAAAACGTGCACATTTATGTAAACCATATAAGTAAATTAATATTTTATTCAATATTTTATAATGTTTTAATTTATAACCACAAATTCATTATTGAATAAAATAAGTGTGTGCAGTGGCGGATCTAGAAATCAATTTCAGTAGTAACGTTTTCATTTTTTTCATTTTAGTATTAACGTTTTCCAAATATCGTAAAAAACAAATTTTCTACTATGCGCAACACCTAGCTTCAAACTATGTCTGCCCCTGAGTGTGTGGTTATAAAGTGAGTTCCTTAGTTATTTCAACTCAACCTTATTCTCATTTTACCCTTTTTCCTTATATATAAAACACATTACAAATGTTTGGTATATTTTTTACACATAACCGACACATGTACGTGTGGGTAAACATCTAAAAATGAAAAAAAAAAAAACAAATATGAATAAATTAGTTTAAACATTTGTATGTAACAAATACAAGTTTTAAAAAATATAAATCATTGATAGAAAAAACTAAATAATTTAGGTTTGTTTTTTTGGTTCTTGCAATAATTTAGTCTATACTTGTAATTCATCTCTCCGTACTTAAAAAATATATATGCATGCTAAGCCTATGTGTATATAGATAGATACATAGACATACATAAGGGTGTTTGGGATTGCGTTTTGAATCTGATTTTTAGATTATTGCGTTTTGAAAACGCAGATAATCAGTTTTTAGTGTTTGGGATTGCATTTTGAAAACGCAGATAATCAGTTTTTTAGGCTACCAAAACGCAATAATCTATAAGCAGCTCCACCCCTGCTTTTTCAAAACGCATAATTTGTTTTGAGTAATCAATTTCGTTTTGAATAAAACATGTTAAAAGCTATGAGAACTACATAACATATATACTTATATGTAGTGTTTTGAATGTGATATACAAGCTGTTATGTAACCGCTCAGGCATTGTCTCCCACTAATTTGAGTTTCTTCTGTGCACTACGTACAAGTACATTACGCAGTCTTGTAACACATTTTTAATTATGAAATGAACATGTCCCATACATTGGCGCAGTAAGGGGCGGCCGACCCCCACGAATTTTCGCTTAGAAGTTCCGATTATATAGTATTCGTATAGAAATTTTTTGTTATATACTGTTTCAACCCCCCGAAATTGGTTTTCGATCCCTCAAAACTAGTGATTTCCGACCCCCGAAGTTTCGGGTCAAGCTTCGGCACTGGTCCCATATATACATTCAATATATGTATATCTTTTTACGCACGTGTATGACACATGTATGCGGATCAAAGCAACCCGACATAGAACTTTACTCATTCAAACTTGAGCTCAATCAACTCATTTGATTAATCATTCAGCTAGTCTGACACTCTAACCTGTCTATTTTATCATGTATCCATTTAGTCTTGACATGTGTATTCTAGGACAATATTTTAGTGCCATTGTGTTCAACTTTAAAAAAAAAATTGATGTCTAAAAGATTTTGGCATGTTGAAAACGTGCACTTTGGTCGAGAGACTTGTGAATGGATACCGTCCAATTTGAGGGGCCAAGTCCGATGCCTTGGTTATGTGTCCGTACAAATTGCACCAACCTCATCCACAAGTTACAAACATCATGACGTTGTTGGTTTTAAAGTCTTTAAAGTGAAGTGTTGGAGAGATGCCAAACACGAAAAGTAACCAACAAAAGAATTGTCTTTTGGTATTTAAGTTGTGACTTATATTTTATGGCTCGTGGATTAAACTATGTTAAAATACACGCCACATGTGTTGAAAGCACTCAAAAGTGTGTTTGAAGGCTAAATTTGTTTTGTTTTATTTAGTTTTTTGTAACGGCTAATTTTTTTTTTTCTCATTTTTACACCCTTAAATCCTTAATTACATCTTTTTTTTTTGGCTTTTATGAGGCTTAAACTCTCAACCAGTCCTTTAAAACATCAACACCTTTACCGCCACATAACAATGTATCCTAATGCATAGTATCCTAAAAATAAAAAGTTGTATGAAAACACGGACTTCGATTGAACTCATTCTAGCGGCGTTTGAACCACTGTGTTATATTATATGATCCAACGTGTCTTTTGTATTATTCTCACTCTTCTCATGCATTTTATACCCTTTGTAGACTTGTAGGATAACTTAACCGGCCCTTTAAAGGCTTGCGATCCAAAACTATATATTTTGTATAGTTGGGCAAAATAGAAGCATAAAAGAATGGAAAGAGAAGTAAAGCCGTAAAGGGATGATCCATCGCGCTCGATCATCGTGTTTGGTTGACATCTATGAATGTAAATATAAATATAGGAAAAAAGATCATACAAACAGCTTTTTCATTGTTCAACTCGATAATTTAGATAAAAACTTTTAGCGAAGCCGATAACAAGTGTTTTTTTAAAAACATCAACCAAAATGATATGGTATGTTAGGATTAGCAGAACCACCTAAAACGGTACAATTTCACTGCTTGACATTTCTTTTTCATAATCGCTAACCTGTATTAACTTTTTTAAATATGATATGTTTCGTTAATAACTGAAGTGATACTCCAAAAGAAAGCAAACGATACAAGTCAAAATGACAATTTCACTTTACTTAGTTGATTCGAAGTATAAACAGTTTTATGTGTTTTAAACTTCAAGCTAGTGTTTATGTCTTACAAATTTTTTTTTAATATCCATAGACACGAATTATCATACGAGAAAGGACATCTGTTGAAAACTAAAACTAAACCACTTTTATTTTATGTTCCCTTATATATTCAATGGTGTGTGTATGTCAGTTTTCATAGTTCATTTGAATATTGACCACAATTTCACTCTTAGTTACTATAATATTAAAAAAGAGGAAATTTTAGACTTGAATATGTAAAAAATTTAACAAATTAGATATTAAAGCCATCTCAAGTATTATTATCATAAAAGCCTATTGTTTTTAGAAGAAAAAAAAAATGTATGTCATTAGTTATATTTTAAACCTTACTACATACCAAACACACACTAGTACACTACCTTAGAATTAGGTCATAGTTGAATAGTATTTGTTTTGATTTCTTAAATCATGCCTAACACATTATAATATTAAACACTTACAGATTAAAGATTAAAAGGTAGAACATGAAATAAAAGATAATATACGTGAAAGAGACGCATGCACAAACTATTTTTTGTTTTTATTTAGTTGCCGTTTATATTAAAACTACTTTATCGATTACCCAATTATGCATCCTGTCTTTCCCTATAAATTTGACAAAAAATAGAAAATTATATAACCCGAACATGACACATCAAACTGTTATGATAAGATCATAAGAGCATAGGGGTCATACGTCAATAAATAGAGACTCTCTACTCTTTTTATCATAACACGCACATTTATCTTAACAAGTCAAACGGATGATGGGTGTAAAAAAGTTGTAAGCATGGTAATCGGGTTGGTGGTTGTAAAAACCTTTGAAAGACTAACAGGTCGACCCAGTTAATTAAACATATTAAATAAGTTAACCCGAACACAACCCAACCGACGTCCGGTTTTAAAAGCTACTTGTTTGGCCCCCCTTATGTTCAGCCGAGCCGGACCCAGTCAACATTCATTCAGAGAAGTTTGTCAGGTTCATGTTAAAAATAATGCTTCATATAAACATGCGAATTAACAACGCGATATGTAATATTAAACAGGTATCAAAATGACTGTATTACCCAAATGCATTACAAAAAGAACAGTACAAACCCATGTGCAGGTAGGCAGTAGGTCACAAATTTAGAATCCACATGCACAAGAATTCTAATTAAATAACAGTTAATTGACAACACATTCACTGATGCAGCCGAAAGCATAAGCATATATAGCAACATGGGCCTAGTAAGAGTCTTGAGGGTGCACTTACAACATCTATTGATTGCAGGACCTTTACTATGTGTTGGCCGCAGATGAGCTTGCTGAACCAGTAGTAGATCTCAGCCGTCCAATCAGTTCATCCTATCACCACAAACCCCATAGATCAGTTGCATAGTTGTCAATAGTGTGTAGCGAACGATAGCGACAAGCTACCGATACGCTATGTAGCAATAGCATTAAAATATCAGGCGTTCTTTCATGTTTAGCGATACACTAGCAGAAAATTTTAGAGAGATTTTATATGTATATTTTACCAAAAATATAAATAAAAGTGATAAAAAAATATAAAATTTCTCGCTATTTGTCGCTATCATATAGCGACACAAACGCTAAGCTACGCTATTCGCTATAGCGGGCGCTATGGTCGCTATTAACAACTATGATCAGTCCGTATAACTATAGGCGAACATCGTGTTAAAAAATGAAAAATGGAAGATGATGGAACCGAAAACCAGATCACAAACCAAATATAAACTTTGGGTTTTTCTAATTTGAAACCATATTATATAAATATATATACATAAATTGACTTAAATGATATTCCTTATTGATCTTCAACAATCTATAGCTCCAAGAAGTTAACTTGGCCCATATATCGGTGATATATCAGATATATCGGTTATCGGTCCTCAACTGAGATGTCGATACAAAATATCAGTACCGATAATATCGGCGATATTGACCGATATATCACTGATATTCCCGTATCAATACCTTTCTTCTTGGTTCCTGGTATCAATACCTTTCTTCTTGGTTCTTCCGTTCGTCTTTCTTGTTATTGCTGCTATTAGTGTTTCAAGTCTTAATTGTTAATTGTTAGTGTTAAATATTAGTGTTTAAGTCTTAATAAGTTCCCACTTGCTACATTTGTTAGTATTTTGCAAGTTGTAAAAGGTTTATTTGTTAATGTAGGACAATATAGAGTTGTTAGTGTTAAATTGCTATATACATAAATTTTGCATGATATAAAATTTACCGATATCTCATATGTCAGTCCTTAACCGATATCCGATATTTTACCGCATTAACTACTTAGCTATATCTTCACCATATATGTGTGTATGCAATTCATTCACCTACTAGATCAAAGGTCGAAGTCATTTTCAGACCTTAAATTAATTATTGCAGTTTCGCATACGGGATAATTTAATGCGGTAATAAACCTAAATCATTCAACTATGTAGAGCACGTAATGCAAGTTACATACCTTCTTCCCTCTTACAGAAAGACCTCTATCCTTCAAAAGTGCACGAAGTCTCTCAACCGTCAAACTTTGTAGATTTTCAGGTAATTTTGATTTTAAACCATCTACAAGATTAAAAAATTGTCACTCATTAGTTGAGAAATGCAAACAACTAGTCATTTAACAATGTCATTAAACGCATCATAACATTGTCACTCATTAGTTGAGAAACACAAACAACTATAATCATTTGACAGTTGACACTTAACTAATTAAATCTTTTTAATATTTACTTTGGTAAAATGTAATTCAGGTCAACCGGACTGGACCAGTTTTGACCTGCCTTCGAAAGTTACTCATATTGACCCGAAATCCCGAATCCATTTTGACCCATCACCAAACCGCCCATTTTCTCGTCTCTAAACTACTGACAATAACTAAGCTGCAGATCGAATAATAGCAGGTACCGTTTTGGGTGGTGGATGCCGCCCTCTTAGCAGTAGCCCTACCATCCGTCGCTCGTTCTGGGGCCCTATTAAGAGAACAATGACAACAAAAATCACTAAAGACCGAACACCTTGAAAGCATATTTCAAAACATTAAAATAATAAAATGTAGGTATAACAAAAATGAAATACCTCTTTCTAGAGTTCTCATTTGTGCCTGCACTCTTTGTCCCCTTTGAATTCTGTCCACCCTTCTGCTGTTGCTTAAGCATAAGGGATCTAATCAGTATGTTCACCTGATCAGTCTTTATATGTTGACTTTCTGAGTAAAAGAAACATCATGTCAACTCTTACATGTAAGAACATGCCACCTTCAAGATTTCTATTATCATATTTACTACACACCTTTTAAGGATTTTACGGATGATCAATTGATCAAAATCAACCGTAACATACACTCATATTGAAATGGGTAAATAAAATGAGAGCCTTAATCGTGTCATTTGCATATGGTAAAAATATAGATTGTTGAAGCTGACCTGGAGGTGATGTGTCATGATCGGTTACATAGACCCGCATTCCACCCTGCGTAATCACATAGATTCAAAACACAATAAAAAAATAAGCCAAATGTGCGAAACTCACTCTTTGAAAACATATTCCATGATATTAATCTCTATACACATTTTACATTGTGGTGTATCAGTTTGAAAGTTCAATATAGTAGATCTTATATTGCAAAAACAAATCAACTTCAATCCTTGTCAAACAAAACTTAATAATCTACCAATTAAAACAGAATTAGAAAAAGGCAATTGTCATCAACAAACTCTAACCGAAGAATACAGATTAACATTTCATCAAACTCAACCCGTGTCAAATGAAAACTTAATAATCTACCATTTGAACAGACAATCGTAATCATCAAACCCTAATTAAAAAAACGAAAACTTAATAACCTACCGATTGAAGCAAAACTAGCAATGACAATCGTAATCAACAAATCCTAAATAAAAAAACACAAAGTTACATTTCATCAAAATCAATCCTTATCAAACAAAAAAGTTAATAATCTACCAATTGAACACCAACAGTTATAATCAACAAACCCTAATAAAAGTAGAAAAAGTTACATTTCATCAAAATCAATCCTTGTCAAACAAAAAAAAAAATAATCTACAAATTGAAAACCGACAGTTATAATCAACAAACCCTAATTAAAGAACAAAAACTTACATTCCATCAAAATCAATCAACGTTATAAAAACCGGTTCAAACCAGCCAGTACAACCGGTTGAACAGCCCGATATCACCGGTTAGACCGTTTCTGAGCCCAACCCGGTACGGTATAAAAAACGGCTTTGAAACATCGAAATCTATCGTTGTCAAACAAAAACTTAATAATCTATCAATTGAAGCAAAATTAGGAACGAGTAACGACAATCAAAATCAGCAAACCCTAATTGATGTACATAAGACTTACATTTCATCAAAATCAATCCTTTTCAAATAAAAAGTTAATAATCTACCAATCTAAGCAAAATTAACAAACTCCAACTGAAACACAATGAGTTACATTTCATCATATTTAATCCTTGTCAAACAAAGACTTAACAATCCACCAATTAAAGCAAAACTAACACCGAAAATAATAATAATAATAATAATAATAATGATGATGATGATGATGATGGTGGAAGAATTAGGAAAATTAGGGTTTACCAAGTTGGAAGAAATGACAGGGGCAGAGAAGAGGCCTTTGGAGGGAAGATCGAGGAGAAATTTTGAAGCGCCGTTAGGCTTCTTTGACGGCGTTACACCTCCGTCCATGTCGCCGTTAGCTTTTGCGTCGACGGAGAGGAGTTGGAGAGGATGGATGGATATTATTTATTTGACTCTGTAGGACTACCCGGGAAATATTTATGAGACAATTTTAGGGCTGTTCAAATCGCTCGCCGCTCGTGGATCGCTCGTCGCTCGTTCGGAAAATGCTCGAAAAATGCTCGCTCGATCTTCCGCTCGGTTGTATATGAGCCGATCGGCTCGGTTCGATTTGTAAATGAGCCAAGCACGAGCAAAGGTACGCTCGGCTCGGTTCGGCTCGAATAAATTTTTATTTATTTAATAATAAATATACACACAATTTACAGATAAATTTGTGGCTTCATATATAAGGTTTTATTGGATTTGACTCAGTATATGCAAACAAAATATAACCAGCCCACTTAACTTAATAAAAAAATTAACACTAGATTTAATAGTAAAACAATAAGTCATGAGGTGACAGTCTTGACTTCTTTATGTTATTAGTCGTCCATCGCTAATTGTCCCTTGATATCACACCTACGTCACAATGCAACAACTGTTCTCTGACATATGATCATCACCTCACCAGCCTCAATCTAAGCCTCATCATTGGACACTGAGATCTCAATATTAGTGTTATCGTCGGACATTTCGACCTTAGTTGTCACCCGACAATGAAAACATCGAAGGAAACATCCCAATTTTTATGATCGTCCATATTATTCTCCGCTCGATTCCCGCTCGGCGCTCGCTCGGAAAATTTGCGCTCGAAGAATGCTCGTTCGGTTTTCGGCTCGATTGTAAACGAGCCGCTCCGCTCAGTTCGGTTTGTAAACGAGCCAAGCACGAGCAAAGCTCCGCTCGGATCGGCTCGGCTCGTGAACAGCCCTAGACAATTTATGTCGAAATTGAATAACTTTTTTTTTTGTATAGGAGTTGGAGAGGATGGATATTATTTATTTGACTTTATAGGACTACCCGGGCTTTACCCAGACTATCAGCAATCACTTGAACGTTTAAATGTCTCTCTCTCAGACTTTGATATTGACGTTTTTTCTAATAAAGACACCGCCCTCTCAAAGCCACAAAAAACCTTGGCGAATACCCTGTTTGGCAAAATCGCTCAGAGCCTGGGAGAAGTGTTTGAGGTGTCCCCTCGTCAGAAGGCAATGATTGAATGCCTGATGGGTCCCCACGCTCAGGATTTTTTGAACGTTATCCCAATTGAGAGTTTGAGCCAATGCATGTATGCAATAGAGTACAAGACTATCCTGAAATACCGGTTGATGATCTCTATGTATCCGAAGATGAAACTTGCCCAATCTGTCGTAAAGCTTGTATGGATAAATATGGGGAGCACACAGTTCATTGCAAAGAGCTTCCCGGTTTCAAATACTGGCATGATTGGGTGAGAGACGTTTTATGGGACATCTTGAGAAAAGCGGAGATTTCTGCCAAGAATGAGGCCCCTGTGAAATTTCTCACGAACCCTACAGAAGGGAGATCTACTCTGCGACCAGCGGATCTGCTCGTCTTGGTCGGGCCATGGGAAACGTGCCTGTGTGGACCTCACGGGGGTATCTCCTTTGGCTGGTTTAAGAGAAAAAGGGTTTGTAGCTAGACAAGCATCAAGAAAGGCAGAATCGAAAAAAGTAGATAAGCACGCTAAAGCTTGTGCAGAGAACCAACATGTATTTGTCCTCTTGGCCTTTGATACCTTCGGCTCATTAGCACCAGAAACTATTCGTTTTTTTACCAGGGTTCAACGGGTTGTCCTCAGCAATAGTTCATCTCCAGGGGGCAGGGGTTTGTATTTGGTAGATTAGGATTTGCGATTCAGAAAGGGGTGGCGGCACAGCTTGTTGCCCGTCTACCCTCTATTTTGATGTAATTTGGCAAGTTTAAGAAATGAATTTCAATATTCTCACAAAAAAAAAAGTTATATTTGGAATCTGATTTACATAATCTATGTTTGGGAAATGAATGGGGGTGATAAAGAAATTGTAAAAATGTTATTTAGAATTATTTTTTGTCTTAAAGTTATATCTGATACGGGAGTGTTCGGATAGCTGATAGCTCAAAGTTCGTTCAAAGCTCGTGAAGTTTGGTTTGTAAACGTGTATAGCTCAAACAAAATGGTGGCTTACTCGTGTTCATGATTAAATTATAATGTTTTATGACCAGATAAAAATGAAAGTCTTTCAGTATTCCAAGCTAAGCTCTCTATTTTTTTTATATGTTATCTCTTGTTTTAACTTAGGCCTAAATTAACATTAAAGTGGCAACTAAATGTTTTATACCCTAATTTTGGCTACCCTTTATCAATTCGACTTATCACTTCATGAGTCTTCCATCGTCCCGCAAACTCGTAGCTTATGGCTTAGGTGAAGTCCAAAATGTACACCAAGGATTTTGTAATCTGTGGTACTATTACCCATCATGAATTCCTGATTCCTACAGCTTAGTTGCCTTCCTCGACTTATTTGGTCATTTAACAACTTAGTGATTATGTGAATGCAGCATGAACTGTTATATAAGGATTCTACAAGAGTTATTAATGCTATTTTAGATCCGGTTCTCGTAAGAATGTTTCTTTTAACATGGTATGCAAGCTGCCATTGGGGTTGGTGGCCCAATGGTAGAAGCAAAGCTTCTAGGAATACCTAAGGGAGAGGTCATGGGTTCAAGTCCCACAAGGAGTAGAAATTTGCCGTTCAAAAAAAAAAAAAAAAAAAAACATGGTATGCAAGCTGAAGGCCCATGTCTCAAGTTAGAATATGATGTTTTACCGTAGTGGGCATTAGTTCGCGGACGTATGGTGTTGCCTTTTGCTATTGGGTTCCTGAGGAGCCGGGTCTTTATTTGTTGGTTCAAAAAAACCTGTGATGTTTTATTGCTTAAGAAAAATTGAAAGTATATCACCGTTAGCAATTACACATACTTAAAAAATCGAAAGTACATCTGTTTCAATTCGATTTGTAGCACTAAACATATGATGAAAAATAAAAATACAACTTAAATGTGTTTTTAGTTGAATTACATGGATGACTATAAAAAAAATCCAATGAGAACGCTGCCAAACAAGCCAGAACCATCATAGTAACACAAGTACAATGCATCACTATAAAAACCTCTAAAATCACTAAACACCCTAGTTACTTCATGTCTTGATTATTTCATTTAAGGGAGAAAAAACACTGACAAAAACACGCATATGGCGATTAGGTGAAATGAGGCCCTATGTCTCGAGAAATCTGAGTAATATCTGATTCATCTTCGGCCGATGTTTTCTAACCTACAATTATAAATAAAATTGTCAGCAACTGATGCAAGTCGGAAGTGATTAGCTACTAAACAGCTCGTGTTTGCATATTGGCGAGTCAAACACAACACGGACCGGAAAATCATGTGACACATGAACCTGGACATCACACATTCTTTTAAAAAATGAACATGACAAGTTTAAAAAGAAAACAAAGTTTTTAATATTCGGTGCTTTAAGATTACAAATTCACATATTCTTTTTATGTATGCTAATTAATTTTTAAACTTTAAAATTTTGACATAAAAAAATCCAAAGGTATAAGTTTATTACATAACATACATTCTTTAAAAATGTAAAAATAAATGGATTAAACGAGTCAACCCGCAAACCTACCAGGTTGACACAAAGACAATCTATTTAAGCATTTAGCTAAAACGTGCTTGCAGGTTTGATCTGAAACTAACCTGACCCGTTTAGACTAAACCCAAACCTATAAATTTCATGTTAGACTCATATCAGATGAATACTGTTATGAGTATTCTGATTACTTAATAAAATAATAAGAAAGTAGCCAAAATATGCATTGTTGAGAGAAAAAGGAGACACTTTTGTGAGGTAGGAGTAAATACCTGAAGAAGACTAATTAGTTAATTTTATTTAAAACTGATTATGTGACTAGAAGCGGCAATAATCACTTTCAAAATACACATCCAAACACGACCTAAAACCAACCGAGATATGTAGTTTAGAATGACTTACTTTTATGCCTGCCAGAGATAGAAGTTTGTGAGAAGCAGCATACATAACATCAGAATTCTCCAAACTCTTTTCCACAAAATAAATAACTTCAGAAACCCCAGACTGTAATATATAAAAAGCCAAAGGTTAAGTTGATAAAAGTGTAACAAAATCCATAAGACTATTTGGTGTGCCCCCCAACTCCCCCAATTGCCACATCAGCGCCACATCATTTCCCCCATTTTCTCCCCCAAAGTTTGGAAATGTCTTCCCCCAATTCCCTCATACCCCCTTCCTTTTTTTATTATTTTTACTTAATCTATATTTATATTTAAATGCAAAAAAAAAAAAAAAAAAAAAAAAAGTGAACGGTCATTACTACCCACACACACATTCCACACACAAACCCTCTCTCTCTCTCTCTCTAAACCAAACTTCATCTTCTTCATCATCATCATCCCTTCAACCACCACCAACCGCCACCCTTCAACCACCACCAACCGCCACCGTCTGTCTCTACCCACCAATCCCACCGCCGTCCGCCTCCACCTGGAACCAACCCCACCACCGTCGCCACTCTGTTTGTTCTTCTTCCTGCTGCATTTCCGTCGCCGGCATCGGAGCCACCACCATCCATCACATCCATATATATATATATATAAAGCTTCAATTAAAAAAAAAACAAAAATCCCCCAACGTTCAATTCTTCTCCACCAATCACAAAGCTCGGGGAGGACGGGGATATTCCACCGTTTTCACCGAAGTTGAAGCGGGGGGGGGGGGGGGGGGCGGTGTTCCCGGACGGGACGAGGGCCACGTCACTTCCCCGACCCCCTCACCGAACCCACACCGTTTAGTCTAAGTAGCAGAAAAATGCATGTCAAATTGTCAATAAAGGACTTCAAACTCACCTGAATGATAACTTTTGCACACTCATTACAAGGGAACATTGTTACATAAAGCTTCTGCACATTTATAAGAACAAGCAAAATGAAATTAATAATCTATAAAATGTTTTCACAAATATTTATAGGTGCCAAAATGGGCAGATTGGTAACATGTCAAAATGGGTTCAGGTTAATAGGTAATTTCAGTATGGGTTGACTACAAAACACTTTTTATCTAGAAATTTAATTTCTGTAAATACCTATTGCACCTTTTATTATATTCAATCTTGCCTTCGTTGACAAGACTATTACGTATGGGAAAAAAGCGAACAGTTACAAAAATAAAAAAAGGTTGAACCAACCTGCCCTGCAGCAGATGCATGATTTGTGTTCAGGATGCAATTAACTTCAGCATGGCAAACATAACTGCAAAAAAAAAAAGAACGTTGAGGGATGCGTTAAAACAGCAAACTTGTATCCAAACTAACAGGGGTGGAAAAAAGAAGATATACTAACAAGTAACAAATACATGTTGAATTCAACAAATATTAGCAAGTAAGAAACTTGCATCCAGAGGTAGCGATATTAACCCATTTACTTACATGGGTCGATTCGTTTTATGTTTTATTTCTAACTGGTAAAACAAAAAAGGTGTATTTTTAATGCATAATACCTCTTGAGCCATCTTATTAAAAAACTAGAATCATTATTGAAATATTACAACTTTTTTTAATTATAATTAACATAATTTGTTATAAAAAAAAAAGATTAGAATGTTCTGATAGAACAGAATTTTGTGTCAACACAAACCAACACCCGTACATAATATCTGTTTTGATCCGTTGGCCGTTACCCAACCATTTTGCCACCTATACTTGTATCCATAAAGATTACATCACTTACGGATATTTTGTCTCTAAAGGATTGTCATTCTTGGATTTCTGGAAAAGTGAAAGAAGATTAGTGATGACAAGTCATGAATAGACCTTAGTAAAATTGATTTTGGATGATACCGACTTTTGACCATGGAAGTTTGTCATCAGAACAACCACGTGGGAACCCATTGTAGCCAATGCCTGTTTACAAATCATAAATATAAGTGCCAAAAAATACACTGACAAATAAACCATGAAAAAGCTATTAAAACTTCTAAGCAGTAAATTGGGTGGGTTAAACAGTTTGTGTAACGAGCTAAAATGGGTAAATCTTTGGTACAGATCGAAACTTGCTGGGTCAGTTGGATTAACTTGAGACACTTTTTTGTTTGGAATTTTAACCTTTTTGTCGATATAATTACAAAAGAATACAACTATACCAATATTCTAAATATGAATAAGTGAATTAGAAAGTTTAATGTATTTAGAAAGCACTTTGCCAGCTTTTCACGAGGTCGATCCGTTAGTGATAAATTATAACCAGAATCAGCCCACTCATAGGTAAATGGTCAAGCTTTTGTGTGTTTCAAACTTTTGAATCCTCTGTGCTAAATTATTCAAGGTCCAAATTCAGATTGAGATTTTGAAAAGTCAACTTCATAAGTTCAAAATTTAATTGTTTTTTCATTTATCTTCAAATATTCATACTTGAAACTCATAAGCCATTGTTAATTTCAGGCGTTTCATAGTTTTGTAATATTTCTCAATATCTTCATAGTTAGGTGCTTTTCTTTTTTCATTTGAAGTACTTGCTTGATTCAGACTTGACCCAACCCGTTATCCAACCCGCCTGACCCGTTCATTTAATCGACCAACTAAGTTAAGCGACACATAACCTACCATATGTATGATGATTCAAGAGAAAAGACATATTAGGCACATATATATCCATTACTTGATATGTATCATTCGTTTAAAATATCTTACCGAGTATTATATCATCTTGACTCACCAAGCATGCTCCAACCTACAATGAAATATTAGCTACAAAAGGAAAACCATCCAGATATATAGTCTATGCAAACAAACAAATTCTTCAAAGAAAACCATCATAATCGGCTAATTTTGTAGCCATGATCACCAATCAAAGTAGGAATAGCAATGGGACAGGCAACAGTAGTCCTAGTCCCACACCCGATTGTAAGACCATGTCCCATGCCCGGTCCAATAACCGTCGGCTATACCCATTAGATTGTTAAAGATACTAATTGATATTTTCAACTACATTTCTTACTATTTCCCCATTGCTCTATTACATAAAAAAAAATGCTCACAAGCGTGGTTCAGGTAAATGGGTATGTATGTTTCGGGTAATCGGATAGGCAAACATCTAATACCATACACATCCCATACCCACGAGAACTTTTAAAACTTATCCCATACCCAGATACCGTCCCAGATGTTTCAGGTTTCAGGTTTCAGTAGCTATCTTCAAGTTCGTTTGTCATCCCCAAATCAAAGATAACCAATTTAAAACACAAAAGAAGATAACCACAACTACATCTATCATTTCCTTCAAAAAACAATTCATATCTTGTTGTCAAATATCAAGAACTAAGTAACTAACTACATTAAACCATAGTTATCAAAGGTGTAAGGCGCACTCAAGGCGGTTAGGGTCCGCCTGTGGCCTGGGCAAGAAGCGCAAATAAAGCAAGCGCAAATAAAAAAATTAAATATCACCAAAACCATTAAAAATAGCAATCATCTTATAAATAATATAAACATAAACTGATTGAAGAATAATTCAAAAGAACTGATTTAGAAATCGATATGCATATTTGTTTTTGTGTATAAGTGTTTTAAAAATCAAATATATTTAAAAAAAATTGATTGAGATTTATGTATATCTATAAGTTGGTAAATATTGGTCGATAATATTGGTCAAGGGATGAGGTTTTTGAAAATTAGATCGTGGCTTTTTTTATCTAGGAGGGAATATTGGGATCCGGTGGCTTCTAGGAAATTGGTCGCCTAGGCTACCAAGGCGATCCCCTTGATAACTATGCATTAAACCGAAAAAAATAACAAAATGAAGACATGCAAAACATAAATCATTTCTCTAATTTACCTTTCATAAAATTCAAATTAATTTCACAATTACAAGCAAATGAAGAATCAGAACAACTCATAAACATAAAATCATCAAGAGCAAAAAATTCAACCTGCCTGTTAGGATCTTTAGATCTCTCAGCTGACAAAAACGCAATCGCCATAAAATAATCATCCCAAGACAAATATCTGCATCAAAATCAAAACAAAATTACCATTTTCTGCACTTCAAATTACAAGTGCTGTAAAAACAGGCGCCTGATCGTTTTAAACTGGTTAAACAGTTTAATAACTACGCGATTACGACTCGTTTAACTACTTTAATATGTCTATTAATCTATTATAAATTATTTTAAATATTTTTCTAAAAATATCTAGAATTACATATTTACCCCTTGCGTTTAGACGGATCGTACGGATCATTAGAAGATGAATTCTTCTGTGACACGTCATCAGCAGTAGATGTATCAGTGAGCAGCTTCTTGCTAGGGTTTAATAACAAACGAACAACGAATGCGGAGGCAAAGGCGCCGGCGACGGCGGCGGTGGAGATAAGAGTCAGGTCTCTATAATTCATCGCCGGAGTGGTTGGGATGATGATGACGTATAATGACGTCTACGGTGGTGAAGTTTTGCCGCCAAAAAAAGATAGGAGGAGATAACACAGAGCGGGAAAAAGTGGTGCTTTTTTTCTGATTAGGTGTTGGGCTTTTTTATTATATTTGATTGTTATTGGGCCTATTGGGCTTTTGTTTATATAATTGTGTATGTTAAGTTATTTGACCCGTAAGCCCAACCCAAGTCATGATAATAATAATAATAACTAGTGTTGGTCCCTGCGCTTCGCTGCGAGAGCTCCTGTTGCGTTGAGGGTTTGGTGGACATTAAAGATCGCGCTTCGCTGCGGGAGCTCCTGTTGAGTTGAGGGTTTGGTGGACATTAAAGATAACATTAAGTGACTGTTATTCTCGCGTGAGCGTAAAAAAATTCTCGCGGCCCATTACCTTGCAGACCAGCCTTAACATTACAACAGCTGGGTTGCCTATTGTTGACTTGGTCTAGAGCCCAAAGTATTCCAATAACCGCGGCCCACAATTTTCAATTATGGCGGCTGTGAGTTAAGGCTATTTTGTAGACGCATGGGTGGCGTAATTTAGTAAATGACACTGTAGAAGTGTCGTTCTTTTAATAGTATATATAATACGTTAGCATAGAGAAAACTAGGAAAGTATGAGATAATAAGATTTGATTGCTGGTATACTTATAGATACAAATACTAGGAAAGTATGAGATAGTATATATAATACGTTAGCATAGAGAAAACACGTACACGATAACCTGATATGAACCTACACGATTTAACAGGTTTCGCGTATATAACAGGTCGACACGTTAAGACCTGTTTATTTTCGTGTTGTGTTCGTGTCTACATGTTTTGTGTTTGTGTCTTAACATGTCTTATCGTGTTTTTCTTATCATGTCTTGCCGTGTCTTTTCGTATTAACCTTTTTTTACTAGGTGTTCTTTATCGTGTTAACCCGTTATACACAGGTTCGTGTTTGTGTTTGAAAAAATGACAAGATTAGATTTTGTGTCGTGTTCGTTTTTATAAGTCTCGTGTTCGTGTCTTAACAGGTTCGTATAAGTGTAACTTGTTTTTTTTAACCAATATATCTTTTCATTTAAAAACCAACAAGAATTACAAGTGAGCGGCGGGTAAACGGGCAACAAGTTGCGCCGCCACCCCTTTTTGAATAGTGAAACCTACCCTATTAAAAATAAAGTTTGTGTCCTTGGCCCCAGGAGAGTTACTCTGCACCACCCTTAGCACTCGATCTAAAAACCGGATTGCTTCGGGAGCAAGGCCCCCAAATTTGTCAAAAGCGAACGGCACAAATACATGTTGGTTATCCAGCTTTTAGACTAAAGGGAGTGGAGGGGGGAAAGAGGGGGGTGAAGCGCCATGGGGCACTTGTGGGGTCCATGTGGGGGGAAAAATTGTGGGGAGTGGAAGGTGGGGGAAGTGACATGTGACATTTTTTTTTCTTTTTTTTTTTTATAGAAAACTTTAATATATTAATAAACATAATAATAATAATATTAATAATTTAATCCGAAAATTTATTAAATTAATAAAATAATAATAATAAAATAATTAATATTAAAAAATAATATTTATTAAAAAAAATAAAAAAAAAGTTATATTCAAAATTTGAAATTCAAACGGTTACTGTTCCAAACCGTTTGAATTTCAAACTTTCCCCCCAAACGTTTAAATTTCAAACGTTCCCCCCCCCACTCCCCCAAACGGTCATATTTCTAACCCTATAAATACAACACCAAAACTGATTTTTCAGTCACACCTCCAATTTCTGATCCTCAAAACAATGAATAATATGGGCGGTTTTCAACCAGGAGCTGCCGGACCGTCTAACGTCCGGCAGTACTCTCGCCGGGTCCGGGGACGGGGCCGGCCCCGGAGACTACCATTCACCTCCTCTCCTCCTGCTGCTGCTGCACAACCTCTTCTTCTTCCTCCTCCACAACATTGGTTATATCCCCCTCCTGCTGCTGCGACACCACCAACCTTTCCTCTTCCTGCTGCTGCTGCTGCACAACCAACCTTTCCTCCTCCTGAAGCCGATGACGACTTCACGGATGAGGAATGGTTCTGGGCCATGGATTATGCCATGGCTGTTAATGAAATGGACCGACAAATGTTGTCGGCCCCCACCCCCCGGACTGCTGCTGCTATCCCCACCCCCAGACTACCCCCACCCTACCACCAGACTACCCCACCCCGTGAATATGGGGAGCCAACTGAGGAGGACTTGGAAGCCCTCCGGGAAATTGAGGAGGAGGAACGCCTCTGGAGCCGACCTACCCCTCCTCGTGAGTACTACTATTTCCCCTCATATGCGAGATCCGATGGACGGGATAGCTCACGTTCCATGTCCCCCGAGTACTACACACTCGAGGACTGGGACAACTACTCTCCATAGTGGAGAAAATTAGGATTAAATAAGTAATTTAGGAATTATGTAATGTTTAAATAAGTAATTTAGGAAGTGTGTTTTTCTAATATTAGTTGTAATCTGTGTTAAATTTTAAATATTATGTAATCTGTGTCTTAATATTAGTTGTAAACATTAAAACCTTAAACATTAAAACCTTAAACATTAAAACATTAAACATTACAAATAAAACACTAACATAAAACATAATATTAAACATAATAAAACACTAAAACCTTAAACATTAAACAAAATAAAAACGCATCATAGACCAGGACAAAAGATTGGTGATGTTGAAGTCGCTGTCGTAGCGTTGACGATAAGCGTCGTGTGTCAGTTGAATTGCCATCTGTTCGCTAACGCCAGGGTGCGCCTGCATCGTCGTTTCATAGACTGTGTGCCATCTCCTACATTTATTTTGTATGGCAGACCACTTAGTGTGAATTTGATCAACAGTACGGTTGTTCGTTTCGGTAATTCGGTTGAACTCCTCCAATACATTTCGCCAACTCGAGTTGGTCTTGGTTAGTCCACGCTGCCATGATTTTGGTTTGTATTTGGGTTGGTGTTTGGGATTGTGATTGTATGTTATTGTGTTGTGTATGTGTGTATATATATATATATATATTAGTTGGTTAAAAAAAATAAACAAAATATTATCTTTTCCAACGGCTACAACATTTAATTTTTTTTTTCAAACAATAATATTTTAGGGGCCAATCAAGAGAAGACACCTCACCTCCATCTCTCTCCCCACGCCCGGCTTCCCCTCCCCGCCCCTCCTAGCCATCCCGCCCCTCCCACCGCCCCACTCTCTCTTAAGACTGCATGCCCTGCCACAGACCCGAATCCCAAAGTCCCACCAAAAGAGACACTCAAACGCACGCCTAATTACCCTGCACCCAGCCCTAATTATAACGCCAAACTGGATCAGAAACAGAATTTCATCAATCGCCTGAACGATTGTGACACTGTCGATGGAGACGAACAACCCTAACCCTAGCACCGGGAAGAGGAAGACCACAGAATTCGAGTTATGTAAAGTATGCAAGCTAAATCACAACCAAGGTCGCCGCCATAACTTCTTTCCTAACCACAAAAAATCTCTCTCTTCCTTCCTCTCTCGATTCCACTCCAAACTCTCTGACGTACGCTTCTTCCTAAGCAACCCTACCTTACTTTCTTCCCAGTTCGCTTCTCGCAATAGGTTTTGGTGCGTCTTTTGTGATTACGATGTTACAGACGACGGTAGCACTTTTACCTGGTGAGCAAAGGATCATATATGCTTATTTATTTCAATTCAATCTGTTTCTTTCTAGGATAGGACTTTTTGAATGCGTAGGATTATCAATAACAACTTCTAGTTTACGCCTTTATGCTGTTGTAGAAGTCGCTACTAGTGGGTCGGTGTGGTACGCACTAGCGATCAATCGGATTGGGACTTTATATGTAATTTTCAGTTGTGTGTGTGTGCATACACACGCACATTTTGTTATGTGATCTTTTTTAAGTAGAAAGGTATTGGCTGAAATCTGGTAGGAATAGCCGATTTTTTTTTTTTTCAATTTTTCTTGATATTTTCTGTTTTTTGCCTATTTTTGGCCGATTAGGGCCGACTAGCGACTAACGGAACGATTAGCAAAAATTACTCAGTTGTCAGCCAATTAGCAACTAATGTTCTAATAGGCTAGTTGTCGGCCGACTAGAGCTAATCGCTGACTAGTCCTGATTTTTTTTCCAAACTACTGTTGTATGAGGTTATACATGTTTATGTTTGTATTGTGTTACTCTCTTACCACGTTCTTGGTTATTGGTAGCTTTGTATTTGTATGATTTTTGGTTATGTGTGTTGCTTTGTTGTTTGTTTGGAGCTAGAGGTCTTTCTGGAAGCAGCATCTCTATCCTTAGGTATAGAGGAACTGAGGAAAGGTTTGCCTATATCCTATATTCCTACGCTTCCCAGACCCTACAGGTAGGTAGCTTTGCTATTTGTGGGATTTACTGGGTATGGTGGTGGTGGTTTTTGTTTTCATTGAGAAAATGTAGGTATATAGTTAGATACTTTTCATTAGTAACTGTTTGTGTAGCTTCGGGTGATTCTAGAAGAAGTTAGGCATTTGCATGAATACGAATGTAGAAAATTAGGGCTAATGTCTTCAATAATCAGTTTTGATTGTTTGGTTCATGTTTTTGATCAATTAGGTTAAAATTATTAAATTTGCGATTGCAGATGTCAATGGATGTAAGGTTACCTGACTAATCCTAGCTTCAGTCAAATGTAGGTAGATAGATAGAAACTGTGCAATTGTAATTGTTCATGTAATCAGGTTATACATGAACAAAACTATAGAAAGTTAAGGCTAAAAGTGTTCAGGAATCAGTTTTGATTGTTTGTATCATATGTGGGGTCAATTAGAGTCACAATCATCAAATTTGCAGATGCCAGTGGTTGTAAAGTTATATGACTAATCAATAACCCTAGCTTCAATCAACTAATTATGTAAATTATGAATATGATTTTGATTCTCTAAGTTGTAGTGATGACATTGAAAGCTTCCAAATACCTATATGTTGTTTTGTCAGTGAGAATGGAATCAGACATCTTGCAAGTGCAGATCATTTAAAAACTTAAAAAGTTTCATGTGGAAATACGGTGGTGGAATGGATCGGATTGACCGTTTCAGGTTTACTGAGGCAGATCTTGCTAAGGTATATTTATTTGTTTAATAGTTTCCGTGACTGGTTGCACTGTCTTAAATAGCTGTACAGGTACTTATTATTTCCATTTACATGTTATTGCAGTATGAAAAGAAGTGCATATCGTTGAAGAGTGAAAGCGGTAGTGAACAATCTCGTGGACCTTTAATCGGACCTTCTAATGATATCCACAATGAACGGAAATTTGATTATGTAGATAACTTTGACAGAAATCATATCATCTCCCATAATTCAAGTTTTCAAAATAGTGTTTTACCTTTACAAAATTATACAAATGAGAAATATCAGGTATCCCACTCAGATCTATCTGGACATGTGGCAACCAGCACTTCTTCATATGATAATCAATCATTGCTGTCAGATTCAGGTGCATATCTTTCAAATAACTTAAGAGGTCATTATATCACCTTTATAAAATTTCTGTTACTTTTATGATTTGCATTACATTTATTAAATCTTTCTTGGTGCTCATGATTATTCATGTAATGAACAGGTGGGAGTGGCCTAACTGAAGGTTATCATCACAATGGATTGGTATGTTTCTAATCAGCAATTTCAGCGTAATGACTGTTGTTTTGGTGACATCAGAAATATCTTATTTTAGTGTTCAATATATGGCTTAATACTATGACGCAGCATAGTCTAGTATCATAATTTTTAACCAATTTTGTTTTCTTCTGGTGCTTTGTTCACATTTATTGCCGTTAATCATTATTGTGGCATATACTAATGTCATAGGGTAAGACTTGCCAGGTATATGCAGAGAAAAGGGAATCTAATGGAGAGGTGGTTCAGCAGGTATCCTTAACAATTTTACTTAATTTTATAATATTCTGGCAGGCCTCTTTTTATTATTGTTTCTGAAATCGTTTGCCACCTGAAATTGTTAGATGTGGCAATGTGAACCCACATGCTTGTGAACAGGCCACCCGGGTTATGGTCTATTTCAATGATTCAAATGGGTAAATAAAAGGAAAGTTAACTGAAAACAAATGGATCAAATGGGTTGAACTACAATCTACCATATTGTTTGCTCAAATACTAGATTAGTGTTGCAGTAATATAGTTTTATATTCATGTTCAACACACAAACCTGATCCCAATTTGACCCGTTTCCTAACCACATTAATGATGCACCTTTAAAAGTTTTGAATGGATATTCTTTTTAGTCAACCCACCCAACTGGCATGTATCTGCTCATGCTAGAAGTACACATTTTGACCTGATCCCGGTTTGACCCGTATCCTAATCCGTCAAACCAGTGCATTTGCCACTTAGAAATTATATTAATACACACATGAGACTTGATAACACGGTATTCCTTTTTCTTATTCATTCTTTTTTCGGGCTCTTTATTACAGGTCTGCAGCAGCTCACACAAATTTCTTCTACATTCTATGAACCGAATGCAGGAAATGTGCATTCAGGAGCACCTCCTCCGTGGTTTAATACAACCAATGGACTCATCTTGATGCAATCCAAACTAAAGCTAAAACTAAAACCGTGAAGTCAAAATTAAATCCTAAAAGGGTTGGTGCAGCTTGGGCAGAGAAAAGAAAATTAGAGATGGAGATGGAGAAAAGAGGGGTGTTGCCTGCCAATAAATTTGATGCGAGCTGGCTTCCCAACTTTGGTAGAGTGTGGCAATCAGGTAGCAGGAAAGATTCCCGAAAAGAATTTGAGGTGGAGGCTAAGAAGCCGGTTAAAGATGAAAGTCAAAATCTTGATTCATCAATGCAGTTGCAGCCTTATATAAGCAAGAGAATGGTAAGCTTGTAACCCTTTATCATATTTCGTAATATGATCATCAATTCAGTAAACATTGACGCTGGCTCGAAACGGGTCATGGGTCAAATGAATTGGGTTGGGTTGACATGCTATTTTTTTTCTTTCTTTAAGCCTTTCTTTTTTAAAGTTTCTTGAACAATCAATATAATAAACATAATTATAAAATTTATTATTTATTAATAAAAAATAAAATTTTAAAATACTGAATTTATGGTCAACCTGGTATATAAACTACTGAATCTTGGTACGAAAATTAGAAATCGATCATGTTTTTTTTAAATGTTTTTTTACCCTTCCCTTTCGTGTACAATTCTCAGCGCCAAGAAGCCAATGGATGATTGGATGATGTTTATGCTTACAGCAACAAGGAGTTTAGTCTTTAGATTGAAACTAACTGGCAACTGACAGGTTACGTGTCAGTTACGTACATACTGCAAGTAAATGAAAATGTTATCCTGGTCTCGTCTGAATATTGTCCTTTTGAATTACATTTAAACTCGGAGTCTTGAAAGTCAGAGTTTAAACAAAATTACCATATTACTATAGGGTAACCTGATGTGGACTGTTATTGTTGTTATTACTGTATTCGTAAATTATATCATCATTTAACTTTAATTTAGGTTATTCGGGAATTTAGAATGTTATAAATGAAAACTAGACAGGTATAAATTTACTTCAGAGCTTTTGTGACTGAGAAGAAGTCATTATATGCTTGTTAAAGTTGTTTCTTGCGGCGTTCAGTGACCAGAGCATGTGTCATAAAACCTGTATATGATATTTTTCAACGGATATGTCGCTAAGAAAACTTTCATATATAATATCTATGAACCAATATGTTTGGTTATTAGCTGATATGCAATGTGTCGCTGCAACATGCTACGTCCTTTACTGTTGTACAGAATTGGGATATGTAAGACTCACACTTTGATAAACTTAATATAGTTGAGATGAGATAGTTAGGGGTGTTTGGTTTGAAAGAATTAGATTTTGTTATTGAAACTATTAACTATGGCCTGTTACCTGACCTTTGACCGTTTTGACTAACCTAGTATCAACTTAATAATAATCTTTCCAACTATGATACCCCAGATTTGTGATTTCTAACTATCGCAACTGGCGAATATTTACAACTACTTCAAAGCAGGATGATACTCCAAATGTCCGTCAGTGATCTGAATTTTCCGTTGAAAAAAAAAACTTCAAAAGCAGGATTTTGGTATACGTATTTTTTTTTTTACAAGAACATGGGTGTTGCAATGTTCATAGTAGGAAACACTGGTCGAAAACTGCAGTTTACAAACTTGGTTCTTTCATCACTTTATATATACAATTTGTAAATCAATTTAAACATTGATCCAATATGTTTAAGCATTCCTACAACTAAAAACTATGCAGAAAGCCAAACCTCTTTTCTCCCACAACACCACCAGATCAACGTCCTCGGTTTCAGTGTTCGTCGATCGCAAGCAATTCTGTAAAAGAAAAGTTCATCAAGAAAGCTATTAAGTCTGCGAATTTCCATACAACTGTGCATACACTCTTTTGGTTCTATAGACAACCGTCACACTCAAAGAAGCCGCGATTATGCAAAGAACTGATAAAATCCCACAAGTGAGCGAGTAACACACGGTCCCATAGCAAGTGAGTTCGTCGTTTTCTTGAAGCATGTTTTGTTTCGCTGAGCTTTGTTTCTTTGCTTGGTAGTCGTAAATCCCACTAGCAATGACACCAGAAAAGATAAGAGAGCCTGTTGGGCTTGCGAGTGTGAGAAAGCTATAAATTGCACCAAAACTCTTTAAACCAAATAGTTCCGAGGCTGCTGAGGGAACGATGGCCCAATGGGCCCCATAACATGAGCCCATTACGACCGAAACGACGTATATTGCACCAGGTGCACCCATTGCATAGTAGAAAAGCGAACCCGCCATCACGAGTTGAACTCCAGCCATTGCTACAGGTCTCGGGTATGCGTGTTTTCTGATATGCAACAAGATTAGTCAGCACACAAAGACGTCAAGAGGTGGTAAAATGGACGGTTTGGATAACAACGTCGTTCGGCTTGTGTTAAAAAGCCAAAGCTTTTTAAATATAAATGGTTTGATTCAACCCAACCCATTCCCCCCCCCCCCCCCCCCCCCTAAACAAGAAACCAATTTTAATTGAACCTATTTTGACCCGCCCATTTTGCCACCTCAAAGTGTAGATATTGGTCAACTATCTTGGATCCGTCCATGATATAATTTTATGACAAACGCACCTCACGATTATCTCTGAGAAGTATCCGCCAGCAACACGACCAAGAAAGTTCCAAATGCTAATCATGGAAACAAAAATATGAGGATTCTCGTACCCGAGAGACTCACACATTTGACCAAGGTTATCGATAATAGTCAAACCCGACCCTGAAGCCAAAACCAAAGAGAAAAAACAAAAGCAAAAGATCGGCTTTTACCAACGCCTGCATTAATGTAAAATCCTCCCCTCGTCGAGGGCCCTTTTTGCGTTTCACCCTCACGGCTCCATCAGCCGCAGCCTGGACCAATTTGGCTTGCAGATGGTTTATTCGCTTTTGCCTTTCTTGAGCCGAAAGCAAGTCAACTTCTGAGCCCCTTTCATCATCTACTTCACTAAAAATCACTTCATTTTCTCGCTTTTGGTCCTCATTTAAAAGGCTCTCCTCAACAGGATTCTCAGGTCTTGAAGGCGCGAAAAAAATCAAAAAAATAGGGATCACAACTGGAAGTAAGACGAGAACTAAAAGCCCGATTGTCAGCCAAGTGATGGTGGTTTGGTTCAAAGGAGCTACATCTTGTAATATCAAAACAGCTAAAAGATAAGCTGCAAGAATGAGGCACATAGAATAAAGACAGAAGAAGCTTGTGTTATCGGATGGTTGCGCTTGTTTATGGCCTCCAACGGGTCTAACTATGAACATTAACGAAGAAATTACGATTGCCGGTCCCACTGCAACATGAGGATGACTGAAGCTTGGTCTGGAAAATTAAGGACAGTATAAACTTGAGTTAAAATTGCACCACTCAAGCCAGCAAAACCCTTAAGTATTCCTACAACAGGACCGCGGTTTTTAGGGAAGTTTTGAACACCCGTAACAAGATCCCCCGTGTTAAAATACGTTTCACCATTCGCTCCCACGAATATGCAGATACATAACTGCAAATAAAAAACTGAAACTTTTAAAGATTACTTAATACACGTTACGAAAGTATTTGAATGAAAAGCGTTTAAAATTTTCAGCATTCATTTGGCACATCACATGCTTTTATCTGCTTCACTACTACATATTGATGGTAATTTTGACCCGCTTACTTATGAATGAGTTGATACAGGAAAGTAAACCAACTATCTAACTTCATTGAAACATTTGGTTATTGTTGGAATAGTATACTTTAGTAATCAAAATTTTGGACAAAAAGTGTTCCGGGTCAATCCGGCCCGGTCTGTTTGGGCTCATTACCAAACCCGCCCGACATACCTATATTTACTTTGATACAATCCTGAATGATTCTTGACATTTAGTTCTATCTAAGTCGCATACCCGACCCAACCCAGCCTAACGGCCTAACCCAACCCATTTTGAATGTTTACAAAAAACTAACATACCAAATTCTTACACCTCTACTATGTCCATAACTACAGTTCAATCTTGAATGTTTTTTGGCACTTTATTTCTGTGAATTCACATATCAAAATGCAAAAGAACACAAGATTTCACACAAAATAGTGATACAAACTTTAGTTTTTGCCCAAAGCATTTTATCTACCAAAACATACTTATTGGTGGCCCGTTGGCAAAGGCAAAACCTTTAAAAAACACCTAGGTTCGGAGGTCTTGGGTTCAAGTCCCACAAACCATAGAATTAAAAGAAAAAAAATCGCCTTTCAAAAATTTTACACATGCATACTAGTTTGGAACTTATTTACTACCAAACCATACTTGTTGGTGACCTACTGTCCTACTGGCAAAAGCAAAGCCTTTAAAAAAACAACTAGGTTTGGAGGTCTTGGGTTCAAGTCCCACAAACCATATAGTTCAAAAGAATCGCCTTTAAAAAATGTAAAAAATTTACGCATACATATACTTGTTTGGAACTTATTTACTACCCATATTGTGGTAAATAAAGTTCAAAACTACTATGCTTTGGGAAAACAAGTCCAAAACTAATACTTTTATCACAAATAGAGTTTTGAATCAACTTCACAACATCTATTTGACCCAGAGTCCCAGACACTGTACACATGTCTTCATCAGTGTGTAAGTTTTTGTTCTGAAAACACATTATTTACTCAACCTGAAGTTTCAAGTTGAACTTTTAGCAGCTGAAGCCTCTTTTCCAGATTTGATCTGGCAGCACGGAGTCCGAAACTCCGAAGCTAAACTAAACTTATGGAATTACATCAAGTGATCTGAAAAATTAGATTAGATAAACAAGTGTAACAAAACTGGCCCATGAGGCCATGAAAATAGTGTTTGGATGTGTTTATGTTGTCTGATATCATAATCAACTAATCATGCATGATTGCATGATAACTTAAACATGATTATGATTTAACTAATCAAAAAATAAGTAAAGTGCTACAAAAACTGACCACCCACAAAGGCAATTCAGGCAAGGTGTGTATGATGGTAAGCCAAAGTAGACCATAGCCAACCAAAATTTGCACAACTCCAATGAAAAAAACAACCCATATCGGGGCGATTTCGCACAAACTACCACCAACAAACCCGATAGCAGCACCGATGTCTTTGACCACACCCAACGTCGCTGTCTGTCGTTGGTTATAACCCATTGTTTTCTTGATCACTGGTGATATGCTCCCGAACATGTACCCAACCCCTGAACATGATTGAACCCATATTGAAGCAACAAAAACTAGCCATCTGTTGTTAAACAAACTCTTCATTTTTTCATGTGAACCCATTATTCTTTTTTTTTTTTTTTTGAGTGACACTTTTTTTTGTATGTTTTGTTGATCAAATGTTAAGAGTTTACATGAACAATAGGATATGTTTTAGCAATTATTTATTGGTCATTTTAGTGTGACTATTTAATGATGACTGATCTATGAATTAGATATAGTGGGGTTAGTTTTTTTTGTTTTTGTTTTTTTTGAACTAAATGGATGTTGTTTATAATATCTAAAAATGTGGTGGATGTTGAGTGTTGATTGGATAAAATGGATCATTCAAGTTTGTGGGCTCAACTTACATTTTAAGATATATACGCTACCAAGCAATGTTTTGATTGGTATACAATTTAATAATGAAAAAAAAGTAGATTTTTTTAAGAAGGAACAAAATAATATTAAATTATAGTCCTCTGAATATAAATAAATTCAAGGTCTAAATGGTTGGAATTAACTACTCAATTAAATTAGCAATACCAAAGTAATTGAGAAACATACATAAGAAAGTGACTACACAAGCTTACGATAATAGAAAAAGAATAACACGTTGGGTCATGTGCTATATCCATCATTGTAAGCTTGCGAAGTCCTGCATGAGACCGTAGCCTTAAGCAGGGACACCAAGTTGGAGTCCTTGCGCACAAAAAATGATCTCCCCATAGGGTGAAGGCGCCGTTCGGTGAATGAAGACAAAGAAGGAACAAAAATACATTCGGTACCAATCAATGTCCTCGCAAATTTTTGTAGAATAAATTACTAAATTATTGCGTATTTATCAATGTCCTCGCAAATTTTTGTAGAATAAGTTACTAAATTATTGCGTATTTATCTGCGAAAGCCGATTTTCATGAGTAACGTATATATTAATTTCTAAATCTGATTATTTTAATAAACGAAAACTAAAATATGTGTTGGTTGTACATCAAACACGGCCCCAAATTATCAAGAAAAAGACATTTCCGTGCTATGTTTGTTATGTTTTTGATTTATTGTTGAATTTAGGACCATACCTAAATTTTCTTGTTTCCAATAAAAGACAATTTTTTTAAAAGGTACAAGACAAAATAATATTTTTTTCTATAATAATTGAGTTTGCAGAAAAACATTCAGTTGAAGCCAAATAGGTATACATATTTGTTGGGTCTGTTCTACCTTTTAATCCTAAACCATGCCCTAAATCAATACATCCATTCTTAAACCATACGGAGTGGGTGGGGGGAGGGGGAAAAGGGGCATGATGCGTCATGTGACACTTATGAAAACCGTATTTGAAGGGTGAAAATTGTAGGGAGTGGAAGAGGGGGGGGGGGGGGGGGGGGGGGGGGGGAATAATATCATATTAAATAGTTGTGTATTATATAATAATAATAAGGCTTTGGATTTGAACAGTGATTTTCATTTTTGCAGATTTTTTTATAAGAATAAGTATCTTTGGTTTGGATAATATTAACAAGTTATTGCTGTGGTGTAGTGGTGAAGTGAGATGTTCTATAGAGAGGCCACCCGGGTTCGAATCCTGCCTATGGCCAAAATTTTTTTATACCCCTTCATCCACCTAGCTTCTTTGACATATGTCCACACACGTGTAATGAGGCCAGACTATCCATTCCACCCACCATCTCCATTTCCAGCCACGTTTTTTTGTACTGTACACCTTCAGCCACAATAACCATCATCTCTCTCACCCTCAAAAAACCTTTTTACATTCAAGATCTGTATGTAACCTACCTCTTCATCTTCGGGTGTTCTAAATGATTAGGGGTTTTTTGTATGAAAACTTACCGTCGGCGCCACGGCAGAGCAAGGTCGAGCTCCGGTATCCAGAAGATAAAGAGAGAGAGAGAGACTTAGAGTGATAAAGAGAGGAGGAGATCTGGTGACTCTTCGGCCTATTTATATACGCTGCAGTAACGGCTCCATCAACTAACCCTAACGGCAACGTAACCCAGAAGACAAATAATAATAACAATAATAATAATCAGGCGTCAAAGAAATCATCACGAGAAACCGAACGCCGTCGAAGACTCCGTAAACAGAAGGAAAAGAAGTCCGTTACTGGAGAAGATGAACTCTGATCCTCAGAAGGTATTGTCAATTGATTTTATTTCAATTTATGAATACATATTTATTTAATTTAAACATGTGATATAATAACTTAGGGTTTTTGAGTTTTATTATTATTATTTGTTATTATTATTGTTATTATTATTATTATTATTATTGTTGTTGTTGTTGTTGTTGTTATTGTGATATAATAATAGCTTATGTGTTTTGCTAGAGTTAGAAAGAGAGGAGGAGATCCGGTGACTTTCCGGCTACATATGGTGTCTTCTAGGTATTGATCTTCCTCTTCCTTTTTACCTGTGTAAAATCGTCTGATTTGGGTTTACGGCTACGTAGTAGGTTTGAAATCGGATGCAAGACACTCAATTACACGGTAATTTTCAGCTTCATTTGAACTAATTTTAGTATACGTTTTTTTGGCTTTTGTATACAAAGGCTTTGGCAAAAGTGCTGGCAGAAAACGAACCGTTGGCGGTTGTTTAAAGGGGTTGTTTAAAGGCTGTGGTAACGAAGTTGTTTTACATTATTTGATTTTGTCTATGTTATTGGTTATTTGGTTTAATTTGTTTAAAAGCATATATTTATTGTAATTCAATATGAGGTTTCTTTTGTGTTTTAAGATTTTCTTAATGAATTTTAAGTGTGTAGACTGAATCCGCATCTCACTGGAAAATATGGAAGAAGATGAGACTAGGTGAGAAAGAAAAGAAGCAGTTTGTTATGAAATTTAACAGTTCTCTCAACAATTTCCCATACCGGTCTTCAGCTTTTCTTATAATCTGTTTAGGTATAACACTATAACTTAGGCGTAATGGGTCCGGGTAAGAAATAGTGAACCAAAAATTACAGCATTGTGTTGACGTTTGAAGAGGGTATAAGGAAATAGGGTGGGTCTGACTAAACAAAGTGAACCAAGAACTAGGCCGACACAAATTGTGCTGATGTTTAATGAGGCTATAACGTTGTAACTTAGGCATAAAAGGAAATAGATTTACAGGGCAAGTAAGTTTTGTAGAAATTGAATCTAAATGTTTTGTTGGTGTAACACTATAACTTAGGCGTAAAGAAACTAAACCGGGTCTGGCTAAGGCAAAAGGAACCAAGAATGGGGCCTATAACAACCATGGATTAATCACCTCAACTTGATGTATAGATTGTATATGTGTTGATTGTAGACAGGGAAAGGAAGGAATTGGTTGCCGATGAAGCAAACACAAACCTCAACAGCTACGTTCGACGGCCCCCTGAAACCGTCGCATTCTCTGTCAAGCAGGTAAGTTATTTGGATGTTTATTTTTCCTATTCTTCTATACAATTGACCTCATCTTTGATGGAATTGAGATACTTTTGTTCTTTAATTTTTTACATTCTAATCAATAACACAGATTTCTTTTTTTGATAGTTTTCGGATTGTTGTTTCGGGCGACTGTAATTTTACCAACAGCTCATTTCCTGTTGCAGCAAAGGTGCATATTTCTTGGTTAAATTCAACAGAGATTTAATGGACTGGAAAGCTCAAAAGTTAACTTGAACACATAGTCCTTATATTTTTCTTCACCTACTTTGTTTTGTAATTAGCATAGCTTCTGTGTGGGTTATAGGCTAAGGAGGAATGTAAAGATTTTTAAAGGAAATGATGTGCAGATTCAAAGAATTATTGTGGACATCAAAAGTAAAACCTTTTCTAAGGAGTCATATTACTTGGTGGGGAAACCATCATCTAAGGAGTCTCAACGGTAGGAAGTAATGGTCCCCAACGTGGCAACGTTCATCGGCTAATTACATCAGGTACCATAAACCTTTTACATTAACTTATTCTTTTGTTAGTGAAGCTATCATTTTTGCCAGTAAGGGTAATTTGGTGATATTAAAGAATGTTCATTTCTTTTAAAAATGCTATATGCCACACTTATTGGATAGACAATCTCAATGTCTACAGGTTAATAAAATGTATGTAGAATACACAGGGCTCGGACTTCAAGATTCGACAAGTTTCCGTTATATATTTTTCTGCTGCGTTTTCATCCGTTGTTCCATCGAATTTTAAAGATATGCAGTTGAAAACATAAATAGCTAGGTTCTTATATTTATTTTTCTGGAAAGATTCCAACTATTGGAAAGTTCTCACTGTGAAATCATTTATCTTCTTTTGTTACCAAGCTAAGGATCTCACTTAAGCTGAGCAAGTCTTCGATATGCAGATATGTACCTTATTTCTTAAATTTATAGCTTACAAATTGCTTGGTAATATTTTGTTTTTTAAGGGTGGTCAGATGCCTTCCTTTTTTTTAGGCAAATGGTGATTTCTAATAATTAAAATACAGTTGATATCATTTGCTTTTAATTGCATTGTTATCTGACTGCTTTTTTTAATTGTCTTTCCTGATGATGAATTCAATCTTTTCTATGTTGAAGGTTATAATGGATCTGAGCCTTATTTGTACAAATCTTTAATGTTGGCTTCAGATCTATAATGTTGGCTTGATAGCAAAAGAAGTAAAAGAAAATTGATAGGTTGAACATCCAAAGTGAAAGTCAAAGTTCAGTTTTTTATATTTTTGAACATGTACTTAATTTATCTTAGGAATGTCCCCTTTACATACTCCCTTTGTTAAAGTTTTCAAGTTTTTGTTATATTTATGTGAGATGTTTGTTTTGCGCTAATCAATTATATACGTTGTAACAAACGAATTTGGAAATCGCGCATCGCGCGATGTTTAAAACACCTAGTTAAAGTTAAAAAAAAAGTAGTCAATCAAAAACCTGCACCTCAACAACCACTTCCCCCCACGCAGGTGGAGAAGTCACCGCCCTCTTCCACGCCACCTTGAGGTGGTGTTTCCCCACTCCGAACTGTTTTAATATTGAAATTTAGAATATTCATTATCCATTTTTGTATATGCTCTCCATATTTTTATTTTTTGCCGGCCTCTTTTATTGTCCCTTTCCTTATTTTTGGCTTTTCTCCATTTATTTATTTTGTGGCTGTACATCCCAATGAGATAAGAAACATATGAATTGCTTTGAACTTTACTTTGACCATCGCGTATAAGGATAATTTAACACTTGACCAAGCATATTTACCAAAATAAACACTTGATGCGTCTTAAAAATTAAAGCGTCTGAAGACTTTACACGTTTAATCATCTGATTAGTAGACGCAAAAGAGTGGCTCGTCCCTAATGTTTAGACGCATCAAGTGTTTGTTTTGACAAATACATTTGGTCAACTGTTTATTTTGGCAATTATCCCTTTTAGATATTTGATGGGTCTATTGTAACTTTCAATCCTAAACCATGCCCTAAATCAATATTTCCCTTCTTAATATGGAGATACATGTAGGGCTGTAAACAAACCAAACGTTCGGTGAACAGTTTGTGAACTGTTCGGACGGAAGTTTGTTTGTGTTCGTTCGTTTAATAAATGAACGAACACAAACAAAAAAAAGTATGTTCGTTCAGCTAAACAAACGAACATGAACAAAGGTCGCGTTCGTTCGTTTATGTTCGTGAATGTTCAGTAACGTGTTCGTGTATGTCTGTTTTTGTTCAATAGTTCATTAGGGTTTTTAATTTTTTATATTTAATTTTAGTATTTCAAATTTCCTAGTGGTAAATTATTTAACATATATTAGTGTATCACATGTTAATTTTACTTTAACTATTTTGGTTAACTATTATTTTTGGTGGATTATACGAGGATTTCAAGTTTAATATGATACCTATGTGTTTTTATAAGACATTATGTGATCAAGATTATGTCACGTATATTTGGGTAATTGGATTAGTATATTTTGGACGGACAAGGTTAGTGATTAAAATGCGAATTTTCAGAATTTAGTGTGTTAGTTTGTGCTCGATTTTGTTCAGTAATGCTTATTTGTGTTCGTTTACATTCATTTGTGTTTGTTTGTGTTCATTTTTGGCCGACACCTTTTGATGACACCAAGCAAGATTTAAGGGTGTTTTCGCAGGCCGCCCTAAGACACTTTCTAACAGGTACTTTACATGTTGCGTCTCCTTTTGATGACACCAAGCAAGATTTCATCGCGGCATGTATAAACCATCAAAGGAAACTACATTGTGTTCATATAATATGTGACCGAGATAAGTTGATTCATTTTGCTCACAACAGTTTTAATCATAAAACATACCTTCCACCCTCTTAAGCTTACATATCTGTTTAAGTACAATTTTGTAATGCTCTTCATCCTCTCATAATTCGATAACCAAAAAAAATGAATGGAAAATTTTATTGCGAATAAATCATCACAAAACTATAACAGAATTTGTGGGTGGTTTCTTTGACAAACCTACTCTTTGAAACATTAGTTATAACATCTACCAAGCTTTAAGCATCTAAACTCAAGAGCAAAATGGTATAAATCATGGCTAGAGCAAAAGATGGGAACTAATGTATGAAACTTCATAAAAAACATTTTTTTACAAAAAATTAAAATGGTCATATGATTACAAAATCGATAATATTTTGAAAGCAAATGTTCGAATGCATACCAGAAATCCAGAATAGAATGCATACCACGAGAAAAATTCACGCATCCAGCCCCATTAATCTTGGATCTTGAAAGCGAATGCATGGTAGCGTTGATGAAGGATAAGAGATTTTACTTCTGCATCATCAATAAACTATTCAGATTAACCAACAGTAAATGATTCACAGTAATTTAATTACAGCCCAGTCAGTAACCTCAATAGTTCATCATCTTCTTCAACAGGACTAATTGCCACTGCAGAATCCCAAATGTCTGCATCAATAGAACTTGCAGCTTCATTATCCATGCCACCTTTATTTCCAAAAGATTTAACAGAAAAAGTCGAAAACAAACAAATATTATGTATATAAGAAGGTAGCATTATTGCATTAATAATGAAGTTATAACTATTTCACCAAACATATTTGAAGTCTTCTCACATACACACTAATAAAACATAGGAGTCTATGATAGAAACACTCAAACACAGACAATGTTTGAAACTCTGTTCAATCCCACATACACAATCTGTTGAGCTCAAGCAATAGAAAAAACGCAACAAAGTCCCAACACAAAAGCAGCATACTTCCTTTTTCTATGGAGTGTATGACATGATTAAATAGACATCACTCAACTCATGCGCACAACAACGCGCCGAATTTTGTTCTTGAGATTCTTTAACAAACGGGGTTAAATCGTCACGCCCAATTTCCTGGAGAGTAAACATCCCGCCAAGTGTCACGCCAGGAAAGTTGTCCCGAAACAGTGAGCTGTCAAAGTTGGGTTGTTTATTTAATTGCATTCCCCGACTCCAAGAACTGAAAATAAGACCGCCAAACACCTGCCTCTTATCACCGGCATTGGTGCTCCCTTGTTTGAAAGATCTCAGATACGCAGAGGCATTGGCAGCAGAAGATATAGCAGTGGTAGAATCTGGGTAGTAAAAACGAAAAGTATAGCCTGTTTTGATGCCAATACCATCAACAATCAGACCCTGGTGGTAATATCTGCATGAAAAAAAGTTATAATTAGGGGTAACATTGTAACCCATTAGTAGTTCACACCTTGGTTTTAAAATGCGTGATGCGCTCCGATGCGTTTTGGTACAAAAACCCGATGTGCGATGCACAATGCGTGATGCGCGCGCATCATATATTTAATGCGGTTGTTATTAAAAATACTAAAAAAATAATTATACATAATAATTCTTGTATTTTTATTACTCGAACACAAAAACATACTTATAAATCATATTTAAAACATAAAACATATTAAAAGAATACAAAAAAAAACTTGATGCTTAACCAATTAAGCTCTATAAGTCTATAATAATCAGAGAAAACAAATAAAGAAACCTAAAAATGAAAAATAAAAGAAATAAAAACCAGTTAAAAGGTAAGATTAAGTAAAAAACTCTGAAAAAAGTTTTGTATCTGCAAAGTTCTCTCTCTACGACACATATAGAACTATAAACAAAATACTAATCAGAAAAGGTGTACCTTTACTCCAAACATAACTAAAAAAAACTCCAAGTTTCAAGGAAACCTTTTTAGATAACATATATTTTTTACACTTTACAGTTGTATAAAATTAAAAACCTTCATGTTTCAAGGCAAGTTTTTAGTTAATATATCTTTTTTATGCTTTACAGCTGCATGAAAATAAAAAAATCCCTTCATTTTTCGTGTTGCACGCATCAGAACGCATATTGCGCATCACCGCATCATGCACGCATCACCGCATCACCAGCGCATTACGTAATCTGCTCGCATCGCTCCACCTGATGCGCAATATGCATCGCAACGGTCGCATCACGCATCATGCGCGCATTTTAAAACCAAGGTTCACACAGATTTATTTTTTTCTTTTTTAACAGGTAAAGCTAATAAAATAAAAAAGGCTAGCTATTATGGAAACGGATCAAATGGGTGAAAGTGTATTGTTAATGCATAAAACCTTATAGGTCATCTTATTCAAAAAAATATATTATAAATGAAATAATACAATTAGTAATCATATTCCACATAATACTCGATCAACCATCTCTATAGGAGTGTTTCAGGTTGTGTTTTGATTTCTGAAACAAATTATCTGGTTATTATGTTTTCAGGTAGAAGATAACCATTTTTCGGTGTTTGAATGGAGTAAGCTGTTCATTAGCTGATTGTCAGGGTTATCAGTTTAAGAGTAACTTATTAAAATGTGACAGCTGCGTTTTGAAATCAATCATGTGATCAGATTGCAGATACCCAGTTTGAGTGTTTGGATGTAGCAATCTGATTATTATTATTCTTATTATAGGGCGAAATAATCAAATTCAAAAGTAGCTAATTCAAAAGTGATTTTTGTGTTTTCAAACTGCATACTGTTATATTCAAAAGCAATCCCAAACAGCTATTAATAAGAAACTTCCAAAGTAGTATTCAAGTAGAGATGCATCATTTCTAGTTTAAAACAACCAGTTGGCTTGTAAGTTATAACGAATGCTATTGGTAGTTATCTTACCCTTTAACGCGGTGGAATGCAAGAGAAGTCACCCATTCGACTTTTTCATGGCCAACGGAGCATCGTCTTCTTCTCATTACCCTGATGAAGAAAGTACGAGGGTCGAGCAAGCGTCCTAGCTGTCATTATTTATGAACAGTTACAATTCATGTTTTAGTAGTAAAAAAGGGCAGATTGCAAAATAATAATAATAATAATAATAATAATAATAATAATAATAATAATAAATTGTAACATAGTTTGGCCATCTTTATATTCAAAACTCTCTAGAAAAGGGATGAAACCAACTTTAGCATGCAATTAGCAAAAAGAAACCAAAACAACGCATTTAACTGTCTTGATATTCATCAATATAAGACGCGCGCGCGCGCGGGGGGGGGGGGGGGGGGTGGGGGAGGATTGCTTATTGCAATCATGCAATGTTTATCTGTTTATTGTGTTGTGAAACAATAATAAGTTGTGTAGGATTGCTTAACTGGGTGAAATAAATTTGTTCTTCAGGATAAACAGTAGAAGATGGTTATTCCAAACTACTTGTTCAAAAAACAATAAGCAAATAAGCAGTGTAATTAACTAAACGTAAAGAATGACATACTTCCCTTTGAGCTTGATTCAATATTATCCAAACATCAAGATTCTCATGTGAGCCTTCTCTTCCTACAGTGAGCTGAGTCGTACCAGCAGCTATCTCAAAAATAGATGTTACCTTGTATGTAGGGCCTATAGGTAGTAGTTCACTTAATAATACAGTATGAAATTGAGTTTCTCCAACACCTGCTCAAAAATATTTTTTTTATAGACATAACTAATAGTGACAAAACAAAAAATATTGAAAAAAATTGTAAAAGTGAATTTTAAAGTTACCAGGAGGTTTGTTAATGTCCTCAGCAAATACCAAGGCAATAGCACCAATACTCCTTAAGCTTCCACTGGCATGTTGGAGATTACAGCAACCGCCACCAACAATGACAGTCTCCGGTGACATGGCATAATCTAAAATAAAGAAAGGAAATAAAAACATAACACAAATTATAGTAAGTTGGCATAACAAGATTAAGTGTTTCAAATACAAAAACTCACCGATTTTTTCCATAACAGCATCTGTGCATTGTTCAGATTGCTGTAAATAAATCCAGTGAGAATAAACATGTGCAAAAAGAATACGATATTGTAAAAGAACCATGAAAAGCATGCAAGACATAAAGAAGAAATAAAATGCTTACACTGAAAATCATTATGGCAGCAGGGGATTTACGTCCTGATATAGAAGCTGAGAACTCCCAAATATCTTTTATAAACTTGTCAACCTTGAAACAGTCCTCCTGCAGGTGTATCAACGAAGTTACATACTTGCAAAAGAACAAATACAATTGCAAATATATGAATTGCTGTGTTCACAAAGATGAGATTTATTACCCCAATTTGTTGTGGAAGTGAGATTGATTTTACTTTCATCCATGGTACAAATCCAATGGTTAACACGATTCCTCTCTCTGCATCATCCCCCGCTAACCACCGACTCTATAGATTGTTTGAAACATAATTTTCTTAGTGTTGAAGAAAAGCAAAATATTTTAAGTAGAAAACAGAGTAAACCTCTTTGAATTCATCAGAATTCACATCCCTTCCGATAACTCCAAAGGATGAGGAGACAACAACAGGAATTTTAGAGCTTAATCTTGCAGTAATCTGCAATTCATTCATGAAAATTACGATGAATTTCATGGAATTCATACTAATTTTGAAGCCAAAATAACATACCAGTCGGTGAGCCTCTTGCAAATCGACACAAGGACCAACAGAAGCAATGACAAAATGAGGACGAATTAGCTCCGATAGTACTTTATTCACCACATCTTCTACAGCAACCTGATGCAAATTATACCATTAAAATGGTGATATGGTTCAATTAAGAGAAATAAGAGGTCTAGAGAGAGGGGAGTCGGGACAGAACTTTGTATTCATTTGCCAATCTTGACACTACCATTCAACGATCCTATAATAGCAACTACCATTCGACGACCTAACTATCTTGAGACTGTTACAGTATAGCAATTACTACGAATTTATGATCTGCTAATGTCCTTCCTACTTCTTCATTGTATACAATTGGAGCTCCGAAAAGGATGGCGAATGCTCTGATACCACCACTTATATGTCACATGGTTCAACTACAGATACACAATGTTGCAAAAATCGGCCTAGGCGGCCGCCTAGGCGCTAGGCGGTGAAGAAAATCGGAATTAGGCCCTAGTCGGAGATCTAGGCGTTTTGGCATTAGGCGGGCCTAGGCGGTGAATTTTTTTTTTTTATTAAATTTCTAAGTATTTCTAAGTATTTTTTAGTATTATGTGTATATATCTTAACATATTTTCAAAAAACACCTAAATTTGTGTGTATATATATCAAATACGTATAATACCAAAACGCCTAATTCCGCCTAATTTTCGCCCGGTCACGACTAGTCCCTAGGCTGGACCTCACCGCCCGCCTAGCGCCTAGCGCCTTTTGCAACATTGCGGATACAAGCCCTATATAGCAACTACCATTCAACTACATAACTAACTTAAAACTGTTACAACAAAACCCTTCAACTAACAAATAGTGACTCCATGACTGGTATTTATTTCATAACAAATAGGCGAATAATAATATTCATAGAATAACACTATAATTTATGATTGTTGTATAAATAAGGGTTACCTGAAGGTCAGGATTGAAGGAGCAGGCGGAGGAGAGCTTCGGGCGGCACAGAACACCGCAGCAAGCACGGTTCCAGGAGCGGCTAACGCAATCAGCAGAGGCGAAATCGACTGAGTGAAGCCTGGTGAGTATATTTCGAATGAGTTCTATGCTGAGGTCATCAACGGTTGTCCGTGACGTCGCCATTTTCCCTGATCAATACATATATAATGAAACACAAATGAGTCTATACTGTAATTTTGTTTTTTTTTTTTTTTACAGTCACCGAACAAAGTTGTGTAGCATTATGCGATTATTGACGTAAGTAAGTTAAAGTAGGTGAGTTAGGGTTACATTATTAGATAATGAAACACAGATGATTTATAATGAATAATTATTCTAGTGTAATTTTGTGTTTGGTTATTGCGATTAACAATGTCTACAGTTACTGATGGAATAAAGGAGTGTATAAAATGAGATTAATGTAAGTAAGTAAGTAAGTTAGGTGAGTTAGGGTTACCTGAGTCGTACGGAAGAGATGATCGGAGGCGGTAACAGTCGCCGGAAAAGTTTGAAGGAATGAGACGTACAACTTAAAGTAGTACGAGTATGATATGGAGACCGGACAGGGGATTTCAAAATGCAGAGTAAAAAAGCAACTACAAATAAATCAGCTTTTCCCGTCCTTGTCCCTGTGTACTCACAACCATGTATTTACTCATAACCAATCACAACCATGTATTTACTCATAACCAATCACAACCACATATTACATTACATTAAAAATCATTACAATTTCTCTATCATTCATTCACAACCAATTTCAATAAATATTAAAAAAATAAATACAGTTCCTGTTTTCACCAAAAGATTCTCAAATAACCCAAAATATACCAATAAACAGTAAATTCCCCATTTTCTTCATTCACAACCACTTAGAGCACTGACATTTGGTCCCCTGTAATTCTGTGAGAGAAAACCTTATAATTTTTTATGGGGTTGGAAGTGGTTGTGAGTGAAGAAAAATGGGAATCTACTGTTTATTGGTATATTAGGAGTTATTTGGGAATCTTTTGGGAGAAAACATGAAACTGTATTTATTTTTTAATATTTATGAAAGTGGTTGTGAGTGGGGGAGAGATAAACTGTAATGATTTTTAATGTAATATGTGGTTGTGATGAAATAAGGATGGGAAAGCTACCGTGAATGCTCTTACACCCGCCCCATATAATTTAGGGGACACACGCATAGAAAAATGGGGTAGGTGCTCTGAATGCTCTTAACTTACTAAACATGAAAACTAAAGGGGGGAAATCTTTTTTTTTTTTGTGAATTTTTTTCCTATCTGCTTTAAACATCCTTTTTGGATGAATAATATAAAAAAATTTAGCGTAATTACGTCATTAGAGTAATTACAGTAGTTAACACAAGAGTAATTACTCTACAACGGTAATTACGTAATTACTTTACACTAATTTTTTTTTTAGATTTCAGTACTAAAATACATGTTTAACAATATGGAAAAAAATTCAAAAAATAAAATAAAATAAAAAATACCCTCCTTTTATTCTCACGTTAAAAAACTATTTGTAGGATAAAAACCATTGTACAAGAACTTTCCTCTCAAAATATTTATTATATTTATTATTGTTTTTTTATTAATCTGAGGTGTGAAATGGAGCCCCTCTGTCATCTAAGCACTATCATTGATTCCTTCTAATAACACATCTCCCATCACTACTCAATCATTTATTTATTTTTTAAAAGAAAAAATGAAAAAAAAAAACTGATTTGTGCAAAATGAAGTGTGCCCACGTTAATGCTCCTTATCTCCTTGGTTGTGTTTGGCGAAGAGGTGGATGACGCCCGGAAAATAGGGAGGGAGGCGCCATTGAACAAATACCGGCTGAGGTGAAGGAGGCGTCACGCCGTCACCCCATACCATTCAGCGTAACTATTATTGATAGAAAGACAATTATGCCATGTTTGAAGCTTGACAATTTAAGAATTTGAATTTATAAAATGGAATCACTCATTACACAAAATATTTCATTCCCTTGGAATCATTTCTTTCACTTATCCTATTTTTCTATTTCATTTTCTGTTTCACCATCCAATAACACCAACATGACTCACTACTGACCACCATCACCCACAACCATTGTCACCACCCGCCGCTATCACCCACCACAAGTACTCAACGGCGATTTTTTTCCACCCCACCAAACAAAACATGGAATGGTGATGATGCATTCTATTATACTATCCATTCCATTACCCCATACTAAACAAACATGAAACAAAACCCTAAAGGCTCTATTGTGTCACGTAGATATGGACTTCATTCAATAACACTCATATAATAGAATAAATCCCATTTAATTATAAAAAAAAGGAAAAAACAACTTTTTGATTGGTTATGACAAAGGGGGCACACCTTATCATGTCGTTGGCCATTGGTATTGTGCTCGTAACTATTCAATAACACCCCCTAAGGGCGCCCAGGAAATGGTTGGGAGGTGCTATTGTTAGTGAAAATGCTCAGATGGAGGGGGGCACGAATCCATACTATGTAGCCTTAGTGTTTGGGGTCATAAATAACTCGATAGTCCTCGATACGTTAATGACATGGTTTAAATAACGTGTCAATACGGGTTCAAGCCAGTTAACCATTAATGACACGCATAAGTTACTTTTAACTTATCGTGTTAAATGGGTAAATAGGTTAACACAACACGTTTATCAAAACTAAAAGCTTATGGTTTTATTGTGTCTTACTAGTTTTTTAACCATGTTTATTATCGTATTGATAATCGTTTACGCACTCAAAACTTATTTTCATCTAGAATTGCAAATATATATATCCGTTTTATAAGTCTCTTTTGACTTGCACAAATTTGTTAAAGATATAAATTTGTCTAGGAAGTCTAGTTTATCAAGATTAAAGCAACAAATTTGTGTAATCTTAATTATGTAGGTTGTGCTTTCCATTATTCCATCTGCATTATGAAAGATACCTTTGTTTAACCATTTATTTTCTAAATGAAATATTTTCTTTTATAAAACCTTAGTTCGTTAGACCTTTTTTTTTTTAAAAAAAAAAGAACCATTTTGGAAATGTCATTTGTTATTTATTGATCATTACTTAAGCTTAATATATTCTAATTTGCTTAGTTGATGTTTCATCTTGCATTTGACTTAATAATGTATATATATTTGTGCATACCTCTTGTTGGATATGTGGGGTTAAATGGATTGGTGAAATGATGGGTTAAACTGATGAACTTGGTCTCTAAATGGGTCAGTCAAATGGGTTGGTGAAATTGATAAGATATATTGGGTCAGACTATATAAATCTCAACGAGTTGATTTTCTTTAGTTCGGATGGTTCCTAATATAATCTAACTCATTGATGGAACCGACCGACATAGGCGTAGAACGAACTAACATACCCTCAAAACCAGACTGTGTAAATCTCAAACTAGTTGGTTTGCTTAAGTTTGGATGGTTCAATGTTTCAACCTCTAATATAGTCTAACTCATTGACGGAACCTACCGACATAGGAGCCGGTTTGTTTAGGTTTATAATAATTGTTTCCAACTTCTAGACCGTTGACAGAACTAATAAACCCTCTAGAACCAGACCATATAAATCTCAAGCGAGTTGATTCGCCTAAATTTGGATGGCTCAGTGTTTAACTTGGGTCACAATTAGATGGCTTGATTTAAACAAGATAGAGTCTTGCTTCATGCTCCTCATTTGGTAGTTCAGACCCTCCGTAGTGGGGCGTTGTTTGTGCAAAATTTTGAAAAATAGCGCCCCCCACACCAAAACACAGGGGCGCTATTTTTGGTTTTTGAAGAATAGCGCTATAGCTATAACGCCGGAGGAAAAGGAGGAGGGCCAACCATTTGTTGACACGTGGAGATGACAAAGAAACGGTCAAAAAAGAAAAAAGGCAAACGAACGTGGTGGCGGCCTGGTGGTGGACTGGTGATGGACTGGTGGTGGTTTCCGGTGGTGATGGTGTACGGTGGTGATGATGGGTTGATATGTGGTGGTGATGGTGTACGGTGGTGATGGTGTACGGTGGTGATGATGGGTTGATATGTGGTGGTGATGGTGTACGGTGGTGATGGTGGTGGGTGTAAAATGAAGAAGAAGAATGGTGTGTGGTGGTGGGTAATGAAGAAGAAGATAGGTGAAGGTTGGTGGTGATGGGTGATATAATCAGGTTTTTTTTTTTTATTTATTATTATTTTTTTTAATAAGTAGCGCCCCTTTTTCTTTCCCCCACTACACCCATTTTTCACTTTCTCTCTCCATGCTGACTCAGCAGCCACGTGAACCAATCAGAAAATAGGGCTTTATATATAAAGCCCCCCACTACGCATGGTCTCATACTTGTGGAGATCACAACAGACAAAATGTATCACCAAGTGTCATGCCAGGGAAGTTGTCCAATAACTGTGAGCTGTCATGTTAATATTTCGTCGTCCTTATAATAGGCTACTCTGATCACAGGAACTGAAAATAAGATCACCAAACACCTCCCAGTTATCACCGCCACTGGAGCTCCCTTGCTTGAAAGATCTCATATGGTTAGAGACATTGGCAACATATGATAAAACAGTGGTGGAATCTAGGAAGTAAAGACGAAAGCGTCGCCTCTTTTAATGCCTATACCATCAACGGTAATATACTCGTTATACCTGCATAAAAACGATTACAGTTCTTGACCAATTTAGTCACTAATGATTTGTGCGGTATTTATGTATACATAAACCACAAGAACACTCAAACATGGAGCATGATACAAATTTAGTTAAATCTCACTTACATAATCCATTAAACACAAAGTAAACAGAGAAAGACTACCATATTCCCTTTTTATGGGGTGCAAGACACGATTAAGTAAACAACACCATATTGATGAACACAACAACGCACCGACTTTTGTTCTTCAGATTCTTTAACATACGGGGATAAATTGCCACGCCCGATTACTCGAGCACAAAACATTCCACCAAGTGCCACGCCAGGGAAGTTGTCCAAAAACGGTGAGCTTTCAACGTTTGGTTGGCCAAAGAATGACTCACCCCGACCAACAGAAGCGAAAATAAGACCACCAACCACCTCCAACCTATCACCTCCATTGGTGCTCCCTTGCTTGAAAGATCTCATATGGTCGGAGACATTGGCGACATAAGATAAACTGGTGGTGGAATGTGGGTGATAAACACGAAAAGTATCACCGGTGTTAATGCCTACACCATTAACTAAAAGATACTCTTGGTTATCACTCGAGAATGCTTCATGGAATGCAATAGAAGTCATCCATCCTACTTTTTCCGGTTCAGCGGAGTGTTGTCTTCTTTTTGTTACCCCAATGTAGAAATGACGAATGTTGGTCCGGTCTGCTATCTACATTATTTATAAACGGTTATAATTTATATGACTTCGAAGAGAAAAGATGGCAGATTGGAAGTACTAGAATGTAAGAGAGTTTGGTCATAAGTATATTTAACGTCGACATACTTACATACTTACAGCACGTAACGCCATCATAAAAAAGCAGTAAGCAGTGTATTAACTACAGGAAAGAATAACATACTTCTTCATAAGCTAGATTCAAAATACTTCTGCCATCAACATTCTCTTCCGACCCTTCTCTTCTTGCAGTGAGAGAAGCGGAAAAACCACGTTCTTGCTCTTTAACAGATGTTACCTTGTATGTAGGGCCTACTGGTATCAGTCCACTCGATAATACAGCATGAAACTGTGTTTCTCCACTACCTAATAAAAAAAATTCAATACTGGCCGGAATTAGCCTTGCGTTGCAGTGGATAAATATAACTTTCAAAAGAAAAAATGGACTCAAAAAGCAATTTAAACAAAAAGGTAAAGATCAAAAGGAAAAAAACAACCAGAAACAAAACAAGAATAAGAAAATGTGTAAAACAGAAAATACTAAAACAAAGGATGAAGTTACCAAGTAGTTTGTTTCTCTCTTTGACAAATACTAACGCAACACCAGCAGGAGCACGTTCATATCTGGGGGCTATGTTCCGTGAGCTTTCACTAGTATGTAGGAAAAAACAGCAACAGTCACCAACGATGACGGTTTCTGGTGACATAGCATAATCTAAAACAAAGGAAAGAATTTAAGACTAAAAAAATAACAATAGTAAGCCGTAAAATGTTTAAAGACAACACTCACCCATTTTATCCATAACGGTTGTTATGTCTCGTTGAAATGACTGTTAATAAATTCCGGTGGCCATAATAAGATGCAAAAAAAATATGACATGGTCAGAAAAACATGAAGAGATATTCTAAGTAATGTAACAACAAGTGCCAACTTACAGTGAACAGTATTATGGCTGCAGGGGATGTACATCCGGATATAGAAGTCGAGAACTCCCTAATGTCTGTAATAAATTTATCAATCTTGATAGCACATGAGCGTGGGTCCTGATAGATGTATATACAAACTTATAAATGATAAATAAAATAAATAAATATAGAGGTATATGAGTTATAGTAGCATGATAACTTAAATGATGTGTTGAACAAATACGAGATTTATTACGTCATATTGCTTTAGAAGAGGGATTGTTCCGACTTTCATCCCTGGTAGAAATCCAACCACTAACATGATTGCTTTATTCGTACTCTCTGGTATAGGTAAAGGAGCCTCCGGGTCATCATTATCCTCCATTAGATCATCATCCTCGTCCGTAACTTTCCACTGATATGTAGGTTATATCATTCGTTGCATTCTTAACATTAAGTCGTTACAGAATAACAAGAGGTAGTCTAGTAATAAAAAAATTAATAAAACAAAACAAATTAAACCTCTTTGAATTCATGAGAAAGCACATCCCTTCCAATAATTCCAGAGGAGCAGTTGGTAACAAGAGGAACTTTGGAGCCAAGTTTTGCAGTAATCTGTAACTCATTCATACAAACAAAGTTTTGAAATTTTATACAATAAATTTATTATGGAAACTTTTGTCAGAATAATATAAAATTTGAAGTCTAAATCACATACAAGTTCATAAGCCTCTTGCATACTGAACGAAGGACCAACAGAAGCAATGGCGAAATGAGGACGAATTGGCTCTGATAGCACTTCATCCACCACCTCTGCTACAGCAAGCTAATGACAATTGGGGCATTAAAATGAAAGATGGTTATACTAAAGAGCATAATTTAAAATCAATATAAAATATAGTGCTTAAAATAAGTTACATGAAGAGAAGGATTAAACGAGCAGGCGGAAGAGAGCTTGGGGCGACAAAGGATGCGACTGCAAACAAGGTTCCAGGAGCGACTAACGCAAGCAACAGAGGCAAAAGACAAGGCTGGAAGTCTGGCGACTATGTTCTGAAGAAGGTCTTCACCGACGTGATCAATTGTTGTAGTTCCGGTTTGAAGTGTTGGCACCGGAGATGCCATTTCAGTGTTTGAACCTGTTATAAGTATAAGAGTTCGTTATTGTGTTTGTTAAGATTCGGTTCACTCATTTAGTTCGGTGGTAATTTAGCCCGCATGGTTTTAAAATGCGCGCATAATGCGTGATGCACACGATGCGCTGCGATTACATGATGCGAGGATGATGTGCCCAAAATCGCATAATGGGCTCACATGATGCACCTTGATGCGCGCATTTTTCCGAAATCAACCACTAGAGTAAAATTGTACAATGAGCTCGTAGAATGTGCTTAATAAGCTTGCACAATAAGCTTATGAAGTTGTTAAGTGAGTTCCTACATAAATACTTTTACCTTTTGCATAGACTATTTGTACACATAAGGTTCAAGGCTTATTTGGGTAATTGGGTTATACTGAACTTCTTTCATGGTACTAGAGCTATATTTTTGTATTTATTTATTTTAATCCCTAAATTTTAGCGTTTAAATTTAACAAGTAAAAGATTATCAATAAATAATTTTTTAAATAACAGATGCCTCGCACATGTGATGCGCGCTGCGCGCACACCACGCATTGCGCATCGTGCGTTTTAAAACCAAGATTAGCCGGTTGTACTTGCTTGTATCAACTAGTACATATACCTAGCAAGGCATATGATGCATCAACTTGTAATTTATATAGACAATCACAATGCACATAGCTTTCTCTCAATACTCTCTCTAGATTAGATATGCTGTTACTTTAGCTTAGATTTGGTTTATACAAAAGTTTAAATGGTAACAATCCGAAGGACCAACTCATATTTCTATTTTCTTTAATCAAGCATCAAACTATGAATCATTTTTCAGTTATTCAATCAATTAGTTTTTAGAAAGAATTCGATTCAGAAATTAAACAAATTAATTGAACAAAGGATAAGATAATAATAAGTTAACATGATTACTATAGCCTCCAAAATCAAACTAGAGAGAGTATTGAATTTGAGAATGTAAAGTTTAGGGTTTAGGTGTTTGCTTAATGTCCTTATAACAATACATCATTTCACTAGATTAGGGTTAAAGGAATGACAGTTTGTTGCCCGCCTGCCGGCTATCCTCATGTAATTTGCCTCTTTCATTGAAATGAAATTATTATTAAGATTAAAAAAAATAAAAGAATTTGAATTTGCTATGCTGTTAGAACACTGGATTGATTACAAGTCCATATTCAGAATCTTAAGTAAGGTAATATCAAATTCTACAAAATCAAACTAAATATTAATAGACAAAAGCAACAGTAGAATCGACACACATTTCACATCTAAAAGCAAACATAAACTCAATATTTCATATTAATGTTACAGCAAAATGTAAAAAATAAGTTACGTACCCAACCCACTTGAACGATTTGGATCAGGTTAAAAACCCGTTGGACCCAAAAAAAACTGAATTATTCGGGCTCAAAACTTGTTGGACCCAAAAAAACCAATTTTATCGGGTTCAAAATCTGCTTGGCAAAAAAAAAAAGCGGTTTAATCCGGTTCGGGTTGCAAACCAACACCAAACCCCATAGCAGATTTAATAGGCTAACAAAACGGGCTCTAAACCTGTTCATTGGGCCTAGCCACTATCGCTGGGGGCATCACTAGAAACAGTCTCTCTATTCCAACTGGGTAGAAGTAACGTTGTTTACATCTTAACCTCCTCATTCACTACCTTAACTTTACTATTGGTATGATTAACTGACTATGATGATAATGCTGACGACGACTCGTGCAAACTATATAAAGGAAACTAACTTAACTTCCTAACCCATGTAGCATGATATAATGCAATCAATACATGAAACCCATTGTGACCACTTCTAATACTAAGTTAACAGTACACAGTGAAGTATTCTAATACAACACTCTTCCATAATAGTTAACACATGTTATGCCTTGTTGAATTTGTTGTTCGTAAAATTCGGTAACCATAATAATATGCATCACAAATATGGTCATGTTAAAAAACCATGAAAAGTTATTTTTAGTAATATATAGACAAGGCGAGAGACGACTTACACCGAACATTATTATGCTAGCAAGGAATTCGCATCCCGAAATAGAAGCCGAGAACTCCCTGATGTCTGTTACAAATTTGTCTATCATGACAGTTCTTGGTGCCTGTGTCATGTATTAGGGATGTTCAACGAATCGAATAACGAATTTTTGAATTACTCGAATCGAATTTCTCGAATTTTTAATATTTTTACCTGAATTCCTATTCGATTCGTATTCGCTTAAAATTCAATTTAGTTCAAATTCGCCATAAATAATAAATTGTTTTACTTTTAGTTTTAAAACTAATACAGACTCATTATTTTTAACATATAAAATACAAATCTACAAAATTGATGAACAACAATATGAAATAATAAAAATAGCAGAAAGTATAGTTTGTTAAAGTTTTGTGATGTATAAGGTAAATATGTAAAATATGGTTATGGTAAAAGTTGTAGACACTATGAATTCTTAGAGTTTGACCAAAATTTAAAAGTTCTTTTTTTATTCAATGTGTATATTTGTGTATATAACAATGTGTATGTGTGTATATATATTTAAAAAATATACATGTACAGTTTTTATTCGAATTTCGAATCAAATCGAATTTAAAATCATAAATTCGTATTCGATTTACTAGACTCGAATTCGAATTGAATCGAATTCGAATCCTTAATATTCAAATCGAATTCTTGGTAATCGAATCGAACTAGGTCGAATTTCGAATCAAATCGAATTTAAAATCATAAATTCGTATTCGATTTACTGGACTCGAATTCGAATCCTTAATATTCAAATCGAATTCTTGGTAATCGAATCGAACTAAGTCGAATTTTGAATTTTTCGAATCCGAATCGAATTCTGAACACCCCTATCATGTATATCAGAACTTATAACAGAATAAACCTCTTTAGGTTCATGAGAAATAACATCTCTTCCAATAATTCCATAGGAACAATTAGTAATTACAGGAACTTTGTAGCCTAGTTTTGCAGTAATCTGCAATCCATCCATGAAATCAATATATTTTACAGATATGCAACATGTAACACGAAACAAAAATATAATATTCACGCTAAAACCATATCAATTCTAAAGACCAGAGCCTGCTGTATATCTAACAAATGCCCATCGAAAGTAATGGCAATATGGGGACGAATTGGCTCGGATAGTACTTTATTCATCACGTCTTCTACAACAACATGATGTAAAATTAGAGCAGACAAATGCAAAATGGTCAAATAACAAATTACGAGGCTCATGAGTTACTTAGCCGAGTTCAATAGATCATACACAGTAATGTTATGACCAAGATCAAATGACGGTACTTTTCAAAAGTATAATTTTGTTATAACAATGGATTAGCGAAGCAACTTGTTTCTCGTTTGCATTTTGTTTCGATGTAATTTCCTTTTGGTATTGAAATATATACATCTCTTCTTTTTATTATTACAATTAACCTCAGTTTGAACTACGAGTGATAAAAAAAACTGAACCGAAATTGATGGAACCGAACCGGAATTAACCAAAAATTGGTTGTCGGTTTTTTTTTGTGTACCATCGGTTAACCAAACCGAACCTTTAATATTTTTATGTATTTCTATCATTCATACCTTCCTTTCATATCATGTATTTCATGTTTCACCTTCATTTCATTTATTTATATCTTTCATACCATCGGTTTGTTTTTTTCTAAATAAAAAATAAATAAGTTAAGGTTTTGTTTTTTTTTTTTCTAAATAAAAATTAAATTAAAAAAATGATTAAGAATATGTTATGGCTCTTTTATGTTTAGCTGTTTTCTTTATCTGACTGCTAAGATGATGGTGGGGCCGAGTAAACATCTTAAAATCCCGGTCAAACGTCATTCATCTCACACTCTTATGTTGTGTTGCTATCAATGTTAGAGATTCGTTTACTTGTTTCTTTTTAACTTACACTAACTCCTAAAGTGTGCATCTTTCTTAAACCTTTGTTAATAATCCTACTAAGAATAAATTATACATTTTCACTAAATTGTTAAATGGGTTCCACTAACGGGCTAAATGGGTCAGTTAATGGGATTACGAGTTGCATATATATTGGGTTAAATCGGTCGATGAAAGATCTTTGGGTCATTTAAATATGGTTATAGGTCATTGGATGGAATTGTATAGAAAATATTCTCAAGGCCTTAACCAGCAAACCGTCAAAACAAACCGTATAAATCTCAAACTGTCCGAGCCAACCGACTTGCTCCATTCTAACCAAATCGATTTCACCTCTTTAAAAACACTACTGCAATTTATTTAAAGTCATATATTAACTTTTAAAACCATAAACAACGTCAATATGACAATAAGATCATTTATTTATAGCGAAAAACATAAGTAATATCTCTTAAATAAACTCGCTAACTAGACTAAGCAAAGCTAGCGATGACCAACGACAAATCCAGAACGGACCCATTATTTCAACAGTAAAGAAAACTAAATATAGCATATGCTAATGCAAGTAGACATTATTCGAGGACAAGTCTAATTGGGCTTAGAAGACTTGTTGACCTTGACTGTGGCTTCACCATCGGTCGGTGGGTTGAGCTCATTCCATGCATCGATCCAAGTAACCATGGCATCGCTAAGCTTCTCAAAGTAAGGATCAATCGAGACAAGTTTCTCCTTCACGAGCTTGGAAAGCTCGATGTAGCATTTTTGTGCGGTTGTGCATTCTTTTGGGAGTGTGAAATTTTGAAAAAATGGAATCAATTCCTCTTGCCAGAAGAGGCCTTTGAATTCTTTCTTTAAGTTGACAAATGGGTTGCTTGCTTTGCTGTGGGAAAGGTACGGTAGCCCTGTTTTAACACCTAGCCCCAAATGGTCACATGTCACCTACAAGTTCACCATAACTTGATCAATAAATATACGGACCCCAAATAGCCTTTTTAATCAACTAAAAGCCCAAAGGAACATCCATTATAGAAGTAACGAAACAAAACTTTCAAAGTTTCTAATTTTGGCCCTTTTTATTTATTTATCAACAGGTTGATCCGAGTTATGGTTAGTTTTAACCGGTCAAATAGGTAAAAAGAAAAGCTTTAAAGTAATGGAGTGACATGTTTGTTAAACAACGAAGCAAAACTACCAAAGGTGTCAATTTGGACCCATTGATTTATGAAATGATTTGAATGGGCCAGACGCCCAGATGTAACCAACCCGTCCATCTTGCCCACCTCTAAAAAACAATGAAACACTAAAATACCTTAGCGCACCAGCCAGCCCACATGTCATCATATCGACCAATAGGATGACCATGTCCCATGAGTCCAAAGTACATGGCGGGTCCAATGAGTTCCCTATCGAAAGCAAGGTTCATCGCACACATAGGGAAAAGGGTCCCTTTTGGAATGGTCATGACAGCATCCACATACCTACAAATATCAAAATTTCACTCACATTACTACACGTCTAGACATAAAAAACAACTAAATCCTCGAGACTTGATGTAAAAATCGACCGGCTGGACCTGGTGTTGCGCTCACGAGGCTTAACGAGCTGAGTCGGGGCATCGTAATCCGGGATATTAAGCCAAAGGCCATGAGAAATGGCTGTGGTGACACCTTCCCTTAAACCGAAGGGATATCCTCTCACAAAGTCAGCACCTTCCCTATATGGGTCATACAATGTGTTGAAAAAGAAGGGTGTTGATGGTGTTGACAAGTTGTGAACGTGTTGTGCCAGTGCATTGATCTCTTTTCCACTTGGATCCTTAGCCACCTTCATTCAAAATAAAAAATAAGATAAAATATAATAAAATAAATTAATATTCATGCATGCACACGCACATATAATAAGCTACCTTAATTAACGCCAACAATGTTCAACAAGTGTAACACAAAACTTGGTTTATGACTATAGTCGTAAGTTTTGTGACCGATTTGCAATTGCGTTCTATTTTTTTTCCACATATTTATTTTATATTTTTATTTAATTTAATTAATTTTATATTTTAATTTAATTAATTATTATTTATTATTTTTACGATTTCTGACTAAACTAGAAGGTCTTAATTCGCTAATTTTTATGACCAATTTGCAATTCCGTGCATTCTAATTTTATTTAACATATTTACAACTGATATTTATTTTATACTTTAATATAATTTAATTACTATTTATTACATTTACGATTGAATTTCTGACTAAGATGGTCTTAAATTAGCGACTATAGTCACAAAACTTGGTCTGCGGCTACAGTCGCTAATTTTGTGACATTTTGATATGGTCACAAATCAGTTGCTAAATTAGCAACCGTTTTTAACAAAATGCTCAGTTTTCTAGTAGTGTAAAATACAGAGTAACAGTTTCCGAGAGCTTACAAAGCAGTCGTCGTCAATAGTGAAGATATACTTCTTCTTGGAAACAAGAAACCCAAAGCATCGACAAGCGCCATCCTTAAACGAAATGCAGCTAGCTTTAGCACCAAGGATCCGATTAATATCATTACGGTTGTAGAGCTCGTAATCATATCCTTCGGGCACTCGGATCTTTATCGATGGGTCTCCATCTTGAACAATGATGAGATGGTAAGGCTGGAAGAAAGGCCTCCATTGCTCAAGGAAATCGAGGTTTCGAATGGTGGGTATGACAATGTCTACATCGGCGACCGAAGGCGGTTTGATGATGGTTGATGGAGCATACATGGTGGCGATGTGGTGGTGAATTTAGGGGATTAAGAAGGGGGTATTTATACGAGTGTATGCATGCACCTGTAGCAAGAAAGAAGTTTTTATGGGGATGTTGTGTTTCATGTGAGATTAATTTCTTATAGGGATGGGCTAAATGCACCCCTTTTTTACTTTTTACTCCCTTTTCAAAAATACCAATTTAAATAAAGAAGAAACATTTTATGCTTGATCTTTCTCCTCATATATAACTAATTGGTCAGGTAAAGTAAAGAAAACAAATTGAAAAGAATTGGAGTAAAGAAAAAGGTATACAGATGGGCTAAATGCACCCCCTTTTTACTTTTCACATTTCGTTTTCAAAAATACCAATTTAAAAGTTTTAAATCCACCATTTTAAAAGAAGAAATACTTTATGCTTGATCTTTGTCCTCGTATATAACTAATTGGTCAGGTAAAGTAAAGAAAACAAATTGAAAAGAATTGGAGTAAAGAAAAAGGTATACGGGTGGGCTAAATGCACCCATTTTTTACTTTTCAAACTCCCTTTTCAAAAATACCAATTTAAAAGTTTTAAATCCACCCTTTTAAAAGAAGAAATATTTTATGCTTGATCTTTCTTCTCCTATATAACTAATTGTTCACGTAAAGTAAAGAAAACAAATTGAAAAGAATTGAAGTAAAGAAAAAAGTATACGGGTGGGCTAAATGCACCCCCTTTTTTTACTTTTCACACTCCCTTTTCAAAAATACCAATTTAAAAGTTTTAAATCCACCCTTTTAAAAAGAAATACTTTATGCTTGATCTTTCTTCTCGTATATAACTAATTGGTCAGGTAAAATAAAGAAAACAAATTGAAAAGAATTGGAGTAAAGAAAAAGTATAAGATACTTTAAAGTGCAAAGTTACTCAAGTAGATGTAGTAGTAACGTATATAATTATAATACGATACGATATGATATAAGATAATATAATACAATACAATATGATATGATTCGATATGATAGAATTCAATAATAGCATATCGTATATACAATATAATATAACATGATACGACACGATATAATACAATATTATTCATATAATACGATACGATATGATATGATACGAAACAAAATTAGTAAAGTATAGGTATAGAGATAGATATGTTTTTTTGAACATAGGACATTTTTTTAAACGACAAAACGCTTTATATATATATATATATAGGGTGGGCTTAGGATACATAGGATGTGTTTTGTGAGAAGGGTGAGAAATAAATGTGACCTTTAGATCATGTAGATGAATGGATGAGATTAAATGAGTGGTAAACTTGTAAATTGAATTGTAATTTTATTTAAATATATGGTGTGAGGGTATATATATAAAAACATCATGTGTAATTAAAACCTTTTTTTTTTATTTTTTTGAACGAAAACCTTTTTAAATAATTGAAAGAAAAAAAATAAGGATTACTAGGTATTGAAACATGTGAAGATCCAACGATTTTAATCCACCTTTTCATCTAGAACACCAAAGGTCACAACCCTTTTCATCAACACGCTTCTCATCCATTTTTCAAAACCTCTTTCAAAACTGTGGACCGCAATAAAAGACATATTCTAGGCATAAAAAATAAATAAAATTTGGGCATTTATATGCAGAATCTTAAGTAAGTTAATATCAAATTCTTCAAAATCAAACTAAATATTCATAGACAAAAGCAACAGTAGAATCGACACACATTTCACATCTAAAAGCAAACATAAACTCAATATTTCATATTAATGTTACAGCAAAATGTAAAAAATAAGTTACGTACCGAAATTTGACTCTGTCCACAATAATCAAAATGTAGAATTAGAGTGTAAACCAGTCGTCCAGTCTCCAAATGAAGTATGATGATGGATGACTTCTTTAGTTCTTAATTCTTTCCTTAAAAGATGTTGGGCCTCAACACTTAACTTAGTGGGCCACATGACAATTTTCGTATTAGTGGGCTCAACACTTTCCTTAGTAGGCCAGATTAGAGGTGTATGTAACCCGATTTGGGTCCTAACCAGTTTGGGTTGTAAACCGCGCCAAGAATTTTTTTTACCTTCGGCTATAATTGGTTGGGCCCAAAACGGTTTGGGTTGAGAACCGATTTTAAGGTTGAAAACCCCAACCCACTTGAACGATTAGGATCAGGTTAAAACCTACTGGGCCCAAAAAAGCTGAATTATTCGGGATCAAAACTTGTTGGCCCCAAAAAAATCAATTTTATCGGGTTCAAAATCTGCTTGGCAAAAAAAAAAGCGGTTTTATCCGGTTCGGGTTGCAAACCAACACCAAATCCCATAGCAGATTTAATAGGCTAACAAAACGGGCTCTAAACCTGTTCATCGGGCCTAGCCACTATCAAGCTGGGGGCATCACTAGAAACAGTCTCTCTATTCTAACTAGGTAAAAGTAAGGTTGTCTACATCTTAACCTCCTCATTTACTACCTTAGCTTTACTATTGGTATGATTAACTGACTATGATGATGATGATGCTGACGACGACTCATGCAAACTATATAAAGGAAACTAGCTTAACTTCCTAACCCACGTAGCATGATATAATGCAATCAATACATGAAACCCATTGTGACCACTTCTAATACTAAGTTAACAGTACACAGTGAAGTATTCTAATACAACACTCTTCCATAATAGTTAACACATGTTATGCCTTGTTGAATTTGTTGTTCGTAAAATTCGGTAACCATAATAATATGCATCACAAATATGGTCATGTTAAAAAACCATGAAAAGTTATTTTAGTAATATATACACAAGGCGAGAGACGACTTACACTGAACATTATTATGCTAGCAAGGAATTCACATCCCGAAATAGAAGCCGAGAACTCCCTAATGTCTGTTACAAATTTGTCTATCATGACAGTTCTTGGTGCCTGTGTCATGTATTAGGGATGTTCAACGAATCGAATAACGAATTTTCGAATTACTCGAATCGAATTTCTCGAATTTTTAATATTTTTACCTGCAAAATATATAAAGGAAACTAGCTTAACTTCCTAACCCACGTAGCATGATATAATGCAATCAACACATGAAACATATAAAATACAAATCTACAAAATTGATAAACAACAATATGGAATAATAAAAATAGCAGAGAGTATAGTTTGTTAGAGTTTTGTGATGTATAAGGTAAATATGTAAAATATGGTTATGGTGAAAGTTGTAGAAACTATGGGTTCTTAGAGTTTAACCAAAATTTAGAAGTTCTTTTTTTATTCAATGTGTATATTTGTGTATATAACAATGTGTATGTGTGTATATATATTAAAAAAATATACATGTACAGTCTTTATTCGAATTTTGAATCGAATCAAATTTAAAATAATAAATTCGTATTTGATTTACTGGACTCGAATTCGAATTGAATCGAATTCGATTCCTTAATATTCAAATCGAATTCTTGGTAATCGAATTGAACTAAGTCGAATTTCGAATTTTCGAATCCGAATCGAATTCTGAACACCCCTATCATGTATATCAAAACTTATAACAGAATAAACCTCTTTAAGTTCATGAGAAATAACATCTCTTCCAATAATTCCATAGGAACAATTAGTAATGACAGGAACTTTGTAGCCTAGTTTTGCAGTAATCTGCAATCCATCCATGAAATAAATATATTTTACAGATATGCAACATGTAACACGAAACAAAAATATAATACTCACGCTAAATGCATATCAATTCTAAAGACTAGAGCCTGCTGTATATCTAACAAATGCCCAGCGAAAGTAATGGCAATATGGGGACGAATAGGCTCGGATAGTACTTTATTCATCACGTCTTCTACAACAACATGATGTAAAATTAGAGCATACAAATGCAAAATGGTCAAATAACAAATTACGAGGCTGGTGAGTTACTTAGCCGAGTTCAATAGATCATACACAGTAATGTTATGACCAAGATCAAATGACGGTAGTTTTCAAAAGTATAATTTTGTTATAACAATGGATTAGCGAAGCAACTTGTTCCCCGTTTGCAATATATACATCTCTTCTTTTTATTATTACAAGAAACCTCAGTTTGAACTACGAGTGATAAAAAAACTGAACCGAAATTGATGAAACCGAACCGGAATTAACCGAAAATTGGTTGTCGGTTTTTTTCGTGTACCATCGGTTAACCAAACCGAACCTTTAATATTTTTATGTATTTCTATCATTCATACCTTCATTTCATATCATGTATTTTCAAGTTTCACCTTCATTTCATTTATTTATATCTTTCATACCATCGGTTTTGTTTTATTCTAAATAAAAAATAAATAAGTTAAGGTTTTGTTTTTTTTTCTAAATAAAAAAAAATTAAAAAAATTAAAAAGAATATGTTTTGGCTCTTTTATGTTTAGCTGTTTTCTTTATGACTGCTAAGATGATGGTGGGGCCGAGTAAACATCTTAAAATCCCGGTCAAACGTCATTCATCTCACACTCTTTTGTTGTGTTGCTATCAATGTTATAGATTCGTTTACTTGTTTCTTTTTAACTTACACTAACTCCTAAAGTGTGCATATTTCTTAAACCTTTGTTAATAATCCTATTAAGAATAAATTATACATTTTCACTAAATGGTTAAATGGGTTCCACTAACGGGCTAAATGGGTCAGTTAATGGGATTACGAGTTGCATATATATTGGGTTAAATCGGTCGATGAAAGATCTTTGGGTCATTTAAATATGGTTATAGGTCCTTGGATTGAATTGTATAGAAAATATTCTCAAGGCCTTAACCAGCAAACCGTCAAAACAACCCGTATAAATCTCAAACTGTCTGAGCCAACCGACTTGCTCCATTCTAACCAAATCGATTTCACCTCTTTAAAAACACTACTGCAATTTATTTAAAGTCATATATTAACTTTTAAAACCATAAACACCGTCAATATGACAATAAGATCATTTATTTGTAGCGAAAAACATAAGTAATATCTCTTAAATAAACTCGCTAACTAGACTAAGTAAAGCTAGCGATGACCAACGACAAATCCAGAACGGACCCATTATTTCAACAGTAAAGAAAACTAAATATAGCATATGCTAATGCAAGTAGACATTATTCGAGGACAAGTCTAGTTGGGCTTAGAAGACTTGTTGACCTTGACCGTGGCTTCACCATCGGTCGGTGGGTTGAGCTCATTCCATGCATCGATCCAAGTAACCATGGCATCGCTAAGCTTCTCAAAGTAAGGATCAATCGAGACAAGTTTCTCCTTCACAAGCTTGGAGAGCTCGATATAGCAGTTTTGCGCGGTTGTGCATTCTTTTGGGAGTTTGACATTTTGAAAAAATGGAATCAATTCCTCTTGCCAGAAGAGGCCTTTGAATTCTTTCTTTAAGTTGACAAATGGGTTGCTTGCTTTGCTGTGGGAAAGGTATGGTAGCCCTGTTTTAACACCTAGCCCCAAATGGTCACATGTCACCTACAAGTTCACCATAACTTAATCAATAAATATATGGACCCCAAATAGCCTTTTTAATCAACTAAAAGCTCAAAGAAACATCAATTGTAGAAGTAACGAAATAAAACTTTCAAAGTTTCTAATTTTGGCCTTTTTTATTTATTTATCAACGGGTTGATCCGAGTTATGGTTAGTGTTAACCGGTCAAATAGGTAAAAACAAAAGCTTTAAAGTAATGGAGTAACATGTCTGTTAAACAACGAAGCAAAACTACCAAAGGTGTCAATTTGGACCCATTGATTTATGAAATGATTTGAATTGGCCAGACGCCCAGATGTAACCAACCCGTCCATCTTGCCCACCTCTAAAAAACAATGAACCACTAAAATACCTTAGCGCACCAGCCAGCCCACATGTCATCATATCGACCAATAGGATGACCATGTCCCATGAGTCCAAAGTACATGGCGGGTCCAATGAGTTCCCTATCGAAAGCAAGGTTCATCGCACACATAGGGAAAAGCGTCCCTTTTGGAATGGTCATGACAGCATCCACATACCTACAAATATAAAAAATTTCAATCACATTACTACACGTCTAGACATAAAAAAAAACAACTAAATCCTCGAGACTTAATGTAAAAATCGACCGGCTGGACCTGGTGTTGCGCTCACGAGGCTTAACGAGCTGAGTCGGGGCATCGTAATCCGGGATGTTAAGCCAAAGGCCATGAGAAATGGCTGTGGTGACACCTTCCCTTAAACCGAAGGGATATCCTCTCACAAAGTCAGCACCTTCCCTATATGGGTCATACAATGTGTTGAAAAAGAAGGGTGTTGATGGTGTTGACAAGTTGTGAACATGTTGTGCCAATGCATTGATCTCTTTTCCACTTGGATCCTTAGCAACCTTCGTGCAAAATAAAAAAATAAGATAAAATATAATAAAATAAATTAATATTCATGCATGCACACGCACATGTAATAAGCTACCTTAATTAACGCCAACAATGTTCAACAAGTGTAACACAAAACTTGGTTCGTGACTATAGCCGTAAGTTTAGTGACCGATTTGCAATTACGTTCTATTTTTTTTCACATATTTATTTTATATTTTTATTTAATTAATTTTATATTTTAATTTAATTTAATTATTATTTATTATTTTTACGATTTCTGACTAAACTAGACGGTCTTAAATCGCTAATTTTTATGACCAATTTGCAATTGCGCGCATTCTAATTTTATTTCACATATTTACAACTGATATTTATTTTATACTTTAATATAATTTAATTACTATTTATTACATTTACGATTGAATTTCTGGCTAAGATGGTCTTATATTAGCGACTATAGTCACAAAATTTGGTTTGCGGCCACAGTCGCTGATTTTGTGACATTTTGATATGGTCGCAAATCAGTTGCTAAATTAGCAACCGTTTTTAACAAAATGCTCAGTTTTCTAGTAGTGTAAAATACAGAGTAACAGTTTCCTAGAGCTTACAAAGCAGTCGTCGTCAATAGTGAAGATATACTTCTTCTTGGAAACAAGAAACCCAAAGCATCGACAAGCGCCATCCTTAAACGAAATGCAGCTAGCTTTAGCACCAAGGATCCGATTAATATCATTACGGTTGTAGAGCTCGTAATCATATCCTTCGGGCACTCGGATCTTTATCGATGGGTCTCCATCTTGAACAATGATGAGATGGTAAGGCTGGAAGAAAGGCCTCCATTGCTCAAGGAAATCGAGGTTTCGAATGGTGGGTATGATGATGTCTATATCGGCGACGAAGGCGGTTTGATGATGGTTGATGGAGCATACATGGTGGCGATGTGGTGGTGAATTTAGGGGATTGAGAAAGGGTATTTATACGAGTGTATGCATGCACGTGTAGCAAGGAAGAAGTTTTTATGGGGATGTTGTGTTTCATGTGAGATTAATTTCGTATAGGGGTGGGCTAAATGCATCCCTTTTTTTACTTTTCACACTCTCTTTTCAAAACTACCAATTTAAAAGTTTTAAATCCACCCTTTTAAAAGAAGAAATATTTTATGCTTGATCTTTCTCCTCATATATAACTAATTGGTCAGGTAAAGTAAAGAAAACAAATTGAAAAGAATTGGAGTAAAGAAAAAGGTATACGGGTGGGCTAAATGCATCCCCTTTTTACCTTTCTCACACCCTTTTCAAAAATACCAATTTAAAAGTTTTAAATCCCCATTTTAAAAGAAGAAATACTTTATGCTTGATATTTGTTCTCATATATAACTAACTGGCCAAGTAAAGTAAAGTAAAGAAAACAAATTGAAAAGAATTGGAGTAAAGAAAAAGGTATACGGGTGGGCTAAATGCACCCCTTTTTTTAATTTTCACACTCCCTTTTCAAAAATACCAATTTAAAAGTTTTAAATCCACCCTTTTAAAATAAGAAATATTTTATGCTTGATCTTTATCTTCGTATATATCTAATTGGTCAGGTAAACTAAAGAAAACAAATTGAAAAGAATTGGAGTAAAGAAAAAGGTTGAATTCTTGTAGGCTTAATCTAATCCAAATATCCAATATGCAGTATATTCTAATTATTTTTTTTCAATTAATGGCATGTATGTAACTTGATCAGGGTAATGTACCAAGCATTCTAATTGCTCTGCGTAAAGTATATTCTTCAAATTGTTTAAAAATCCCAAGCATTCTAATTGGTACGCGTGAAGTACAAGAAGTTGAATTATCACTTTCACGGCAATACATCTTAAGATGTAGTATATACTTTAAATTATTTATTAAAAAATTCTCTCTTATTTTCTTCTTTCAACTATAGATGCAGAAAATTGTTTAATGAAGCTGATCTTATGTATGATACGTATATATATTGTTTATTATTGAAGTTGATGGTATGTATGATACGTGTGTACATATATATTCAAAATTCAAGTTATAGGAAGTGAATAAACCTTAGAATATTTAGGGTTGTTTCCTAATCCAATTTTGGGTTAGGATCAAATACACAATGAAAGTAAAATAGGAAGTCGTAGGAAGGGTATCAAATGGACTCTGATTGAACTCATTCAAGCGACACTGGAATCGCCTTATCGAACCCTACGACGTTAGTTTTTAGGTCTTCGTTTTTTAGGGTTTTGGCTTGTAGTTTTTAGAATATGCGTTATATCATTGTGTCTTTTATGTACCATTGTGTCTTTTTCTTATTTTCATCATTGTGTCATTTTTTCAATTCATTGTGTATTTTTTCTTCAGCATTGTGTTATATTTTGTGGCTCATTGAGTCATATTTCATGATCTATTGTGTTTTTTGTATCCTTCTCACCCTTCTCATTTTTATAGCCTTTGTAGAATAACTCAACCCTCCAATTTTTAAGAAGTTACAAAATATAAGGTTTAAATGTATTTATTTAAAAACTTTAAGGGGGGAGTGCAACCAGTGAAAATAAGAAAAAGGGGAGTGCATTTAGCAACACCCTTTCGTATAAGATACTTTAAAGTGCAAACTTACTCAACTAGATGTAGTAGTAACGTATATAATTATATTACGATACGATATGATATAAGATAATATAATACAATACAATATGATATGATTCGATATGATAGAATTCAATAATAGCATATCGTATATACAATATAATATAACATGATACGACACGATATAATACAATAATATTCATATAATACGATACGATATGATACGAAACAAAATTAGTAAAGTATAGGTATAGAGATAGATATGTTTTTTTGAACACAAGACATTTTTTTTACACGGCAAAACGCTTTATATATATATATATATATATATAGGTAAAGGATCCGGTAGGAAAATTGATTTGTGTAGGAAGTGTAGGAAACAATTATAACCCTTGGATCAAAATTAGAGATCAAGGATAATTAAGTAAACTTAACATAAAATTAAGTTATGGAAAGCCTAAAATTATGGGATTTAATCTTACTGTTTTTTTTACTAATTCATCTTTCATCGATTTTTTACTAATCCGTCTTTTCATTGTTTTTTATAATCCATCTTTCATCAATTTTTATAATCCATCATTTTTTACTAATTAAGTAAAGATTTATAATCCATCTTCCATCGATTTTTAGTGTTCCGATCATACCATAATTTTTCCGAGTCCGTTTCGATTATCATAGTGTTAGTTGGCAGAAGTTATGGAAAACGATTCGGTAGGCAGTGTTTTATATTGTTACAACAATGTTGTATATGTTAAAAGTGTTTTATAAAGTATATACATTCTCTGTAAAACACTCCTAGTGTATGATCAGATTTATAGTTTAGTGTGTTTTAAATTATGGTGGTAATGTTTGTTGATTATTTTTATGGAGTATTTTTTATATTGTAGTGGTTTAAGTAGTTAAATATGTATTTTTGTTTATTAGTGTTATAATTCAGTTGAGAATCATGTTTGTCACCCTGTTTTATAGTAACATGTTTTTTATATTTCGAAGTCATGTTTAACGAATGGTTTGCTTGGTTACAAAAAATGTGATGTACTTTTTTGTTAATGTTTTTAGAAGATTGTGATATAACAATTGTTATTTTAAAAGAGTAGTTGTTTATTGTAGTCAAATAGTGTTTTATAATGTAAATGGTATTGACAATAGTGTTTTATATCGTTACAGCAGTGTTTTATATCGTAAATATATTCGATAAGCACCGTAGGCACTGTGGTTGAGGTTTGTTGATTGTGTTTTGTCAATTGTGTTAAGATTATATGAAATTTGGTTGAACATGTGTGGAGAGAGAGAAAACATTGTGTTAGTTATTAAGAGAGTGAGAAAAGTTAGGAGATAATAAAACTTCCTTAATTTAAAACACACAAAATGACTATCATAACCCTTAATAAAACACCCATTAGACATTTTTGCCCTTATCAATAAAGATAATTACTTATAATTAAAACACCTTTATCTTTTTAATCTCATCCATCCATTTTAATATCCAAGGGCTCATAACACTTCCTACCTTTCCTACACAAATCAATTTTCCTACAGGAACCTTACCCTATATATATATACACATGGTGGGTTTAGGATACAAAAGATGTGTTTTGTTAGAAGGGTGAGAAATAAATGTGACCTTTAAATCATGTAGATAAATGGATGAAACATGTGAAGATCCAACGATTTTAATCCACCTTTTCATCTAGAACACCAATGGTCACAACCCTTTTCATCACCACGCTTCTCATCCTTTTTTCAAAACCTCTTTCAAAACTGTGGACCACAATAAAAGACAAATTCTAGGCATAAAAAAATAAATAAATTTTGGGCATTCATATGGAATGCGTGGAGATATATGAAAACCCATATCCAAAGCTTGGATGTATCACACTACAATAGGACCTTTAGGGGCAACGCCTGTTATATTTGATTGGTGCCTAAGACTCTCTGTGGTCCCTAATGCCTTTTTTCCACGTGGCATTTCTTTTTTCATTTATTTATTTTTTTGCCACGTGTCAAAATTCTGTGCAAGCTGGCCAGAAATCGCCCCTAAAGGTTTTTCTTTTCTTTTTTTCTTTTTTTTTTTGTCCACACACGCACAATCAAACGAAATAATAACAAAACAAATTAACAAAACATACCAACCTTACATATATATAAACATACCAACATTCGTCTAAACATACCAACATTCGTCTAAACAAACATACAAATATTTACTGTCAAGTATACCAACAAAACTAAATAAACATACCAAAAACGCCTAACGTCTTCGTCTTCGTCGGCGTGATCGCCACTATTGTAACACCCCGGTTTTGGACCCGGAATTTTTCATGCAAATATTAGTAATGTATGGTAACTAAACGACCAAAGACAAATAATAAAAAAATACGTTTTTATACGAAACTAAAACTCGAACCAATATATATAATTATAATACGTGAGCGTACGTTACGAGACTGAACCGAAACCCGATAACGAACTCACCCGACAAAAACTTGGTGAGTCACTAGGGAGGACAAGTGTCCTCCCCATGTTGTGACACCATCTCAACATAAAACCATTTGAGACAAATGGTTTAATGAAAAACCACTCATCCATGTTTACTATAAAAACCCCAACCTAAAACCCACACACATTTTGGTGGTCTGATATTATTAACTCACACACACATACATATCGAGAGAAAGAGAGAAAGGCAAGGAGCCGGTGGCTCCTGCCGCCTTCTAAGGCGGAGCTCCGGCGGGTCTACGGCCAAACAACACAACACCCACACCTCTTCCACCCAACATATTTTTAGAGAGAGAAGGAGAGGCAGAAGGAACAGATCTAGAGAGAGAAAGAGACGCGAGCAGGAGAGAGAGAAGATAGAGGAAACTGAAGGGTCTCCGGACACTGCTCGTGGCGGCGCTGCTACCTTGTCACCGAGTACAGTAATCGACAAAGAGGGGTTTAATAGTGGAGACGGACTGTTGTGGAAGGCGACGGGTGCAGGGTTTCGAATAGGGTTCCGATTTTGGGATTTTTAGTAATAATGAAGGTGATTGTTGGGGTCCGAGTATGAGTTCTGATCTGATCATGGCTTTAGGTGGAACAACGACGGTGCTCGGCGGTGAACAGGGGGCTGGTAGCGATAATGACATATCAGGAGTTCAGGTAGAAGGTATTAATTTGGTCAAACTCAGTTCAAAAGCTGGTCAACAGAAGGTAGAATCAAAACCGAGAGTTGGTTATATTGTTTTCCTATTTCATAAATAATATTCTTTCGCTAATACACGTGTGGGTTGATAACGGGCTTACTCACTGGACTCGGACCAAGGAACACTACTAAATAATTAATAAGAATATATTATATGACAACTAACGTTGGAAACTAATTAACCACAAAAGACACTAGTCCTAAGTTATTTGTATTATGGTGGACTTGATGTATAGATACCGACTATAATCATGTTTTGATATTAAGTAAGATATAGGATTGACACATATGACTATGGATCATAAAACCAATTAAAGGGACGCGATCATTAAATGGAAATGGACTTCGGACCACGAGTACGATAACTATGCACTTGAGATTGAAGGAGTCAACAATATATAAACCTATATGTATAAATATATTGAAGATGAGGATAGTTGGAATTATAGGAATAAAAGAATAATGCCCTGAGACAACGAGCTCTAAGATGGACGATTTGAGATATACATATGGAAATATAAATTGGATATTAGGTGAATCACATGGAGTAGAGAAATATTAGGAAACTCGGTAGTAGATACGATCCGGACCATATAAACAACATAACATAAAGATTGGTTATTTATTACGACTTGAATAATAATTAATACAAGTAAAACTCATGATGAGGAACTCGGTATGTAGGACTTCGAATAAATAAAACTACTAATCGACAACCTAGTTAAGTCCATGTAATGACGAAAGGTCCTAGTTATCCACACGTGTAACCGCGATGCTTGGTTACACGCGCTAATACTTGTAATTATGATAGGACTTGGCATGTAATGCATAGACAGGCTCGAGGCTTTGGAAAGACGTATTATAGCGTGGCATGACAGGTGAGTTCGTGTACTTCCCCTTTTTCTGTTTTACTGTTTTGGGGTGAATGCATGCTTCCTTTTTATAAACTGTTGTGATGTGACAAGATACTAGCTGCCGGATTATACTGACACTCATTAACTCAGAGGTGAGCCGCTTAATATATGGGTAGTACTACTTGGGGAATCCCCCACGCACAGTGGACCCGGGATGTTGGGCCCGGGAAACCCTCCACTAAGGCCTGCGGACCGTTGCGGCATATATTATGCCTAGTAGATCTATAATGGCAGTAGATAGATCTAGTGTTAGGGTTGAGGTGTTGCTTGTACATCACGTGTGTTAAACTGTGTAAACTTGTTTATGAAATGATAAACTGTTTTTGGATCCACTTATTACTTACACGGACTCACCGGCATATTTTGCTGACCCAAACTCTTTTAAGCATGTGTTCAGGTACTGCAGACGGATGGATGGTAACGCGAGGTATATATTTGCTTGTGTGGAATAGAGATTATTGGGATAGAAGATTGAGTTATAAGCGTCGCGGATTAGAGCTTCTAGAGTAGTGCACGTGTAGAGATCGGATTGACTAGTGGATAACAACCCGCCAGCTGCTTCGACGACCGCCGCGTCTCGACCCGACATTAGACTTTAGTTATATTTTATATTGTATTTGTATTATTTTGCGACTAAAGGTTGTATGAATATTAAATATTAGTCATCGTTGCTTCCGTTGTGCAAGTCTGTTACCAAACTGTCGTAACGTCCAGCCCCCTCCTGGTTGGGTTGTTACAACTATTGCCGATTCCGCCTTGATTTCCAAAGTTTTGAGATTGGTAAAATTGATTACAAAATTGGAGCATTTGTACTTGGAATTCAGGAAGCGTCATCATGGTATTGAGTTGCCCCTACAAATATATTTATACCAAATGGGTCAACTATCAACAAATAACTACAAATATATACCAAATGGGTCAAATATCCTATTTACTACACATATTTATACCAAACGGGTCAAATATTAACATTTAGTAAACATACATACACCAAATGAGTCAAATGTCCTATTTACTAAATGAACTACAAATATATTTATACCAAATGGGTCAACTATCAACAAATGAACTACAAATATATACCAAATAGGTCAAATATCCTATTTACTAAACATATTTATACCAAATGGGTCAACTATCAACAAATGAACTACAAATATATACCAAATGGGTCAAATATCCTATTTACTAAACATATTTATATCAAATGGGTGAACTATCAACAAATAACTACAAATATATACCAAATGGGTCAAATATCCTATTTACTACACATATTTATATCAAACGGGTCAAATATTAGCATTTAGCAAACACACATACACCAAATGGGTCAAATGTCTCATTTACTAAACATATTTATACTAAATGGGTCAACTATCAACAAATGAACTACAAACATATACCAAATGGGTCAAATATCCTATTTACTAAACATATTTATACAAAATGGGTCAACTATCAACAAATGAACTGCAAATATATACCAAATGGGTCAAATATCCTATTTACTAAACATATTTATACTAAATGGGTCAACTATCAACAAATAACTACAAATATATACCAAATGGGTCAAATATCCTATTTACTACACATATTTATAACAAACGGGTCAAATATTAACATTTAGCAAACATACATACACCAAATGGGTCAAATGTCCTATTTACTAAACATATTTATACCAAATGGGTCAACTATCAACAAATGAACTACAAATATATACCAAATGGGTCAAATATCGTATTTACTAAACATATTTATACCAAATGGGTCAATTATCAACAAATAACTACAAATATATACTAAATATGTCAAATATCCTATTTACTACACATATTAATACAAATCTGGTCAAATATAAACATTTAGCAAACATACATACATCAAATGGGTCAACTATCAGCAAATAAACTTCAAATGGGTCAAATATCCTATTTACTAAATATATTTATACCAAATAGGTAAACTACCAACAAATATATACCAAATAGGTCAAATATCCTATTTACTTAACATTTAAACTACAAAGACATACTTGTGAAATTGCGCTTGCGTTGGCGTAAGATGCAGAAGGCTTTCTCTCGGACAGGGCATAGTCCCAATCCCGCGAACATGTCCGTGGCGTTTGCCCAGAACTTGTCACACCTCGCCAAGGCGGAAACACGGGGATCCAACCATCGAAAGGTTTTCAAGCACAAGGTTCAAGCAACACACACATTTCATTAAATAGTACCACCATAGAAGATGGATATTGTCTTAATTTATTTAAAATGACATAATAATAACTGGAAAATGAGACAACGTCTAGTATTCATGGAAATTAGAAACAAAACATCATGGAATTGACAAGACCCATCAAAGTGGTACCACGTGGTGCATGCTCGAACCCCTCCCTCAAATCTCTGCGGCCCTCCATTAGTTACCTAAAAAACATGCATAACGAGTTTTGTCAACAATAATGTTGGTGAGTTCACGGGTTATGAATGTACAAGTAAAACCAATGTGTAATTCGTGTATGACCAATCATAAGCTAGCTAAGCGAATGATTACTGTGCGAATCATGAGTCCCATAACCAAACCTCTTTACTGTTGTGCCTCGCGCATTGTACACTAAAGACAATGTATGTATAGTAGAATACTAACACTCTTTTGTATGTAACCGGTTAGAGCGACTAACCAAGAGTGGGGGGTGTCAACCCAATAGATCTATTAAAGCGTTCCATGGCTTTTGATAGCTAATGGATACAGTAAACTTGTACGAGGACTAATGAGCTCATGAACCAATATGTCTCATGTTCCACATGGTAGTCACGATAAAATGTACACACACTTGAAAATGACACTAGTATTGATGCATGTTATTCCCCCGAAATGAAAACTAGTAAAATGGGGCCGTAAAAACTCACCTGATGGAGTAGTATGTGGTCTGGTGACGTCGAAATATGAAGCAACTATCGTTCAGGCAGAAATTGCCCTATGATTATTAAGGACATGGTAAGTTGTGTTTTCTTCGGCGACCCGTTGACGTTCAGACTCAGAACGTGACCTTAACTTGTGCTGTATTTCACAAAAGTGATTTAATAGAATTACATATATAGGAATGGGATAATATGAGAACTCCACTATGCTGTGAAAACTAGAGAACTCCCTTGAACCACTCATAAAGTGACACATCACCATATTTATAGTTTTTTGTATTTTTTTAATTAAGGGTAATGAAGTCTTTTAACCACATTAATCATGGGTATTTTAGTAATAATACCCTACCCCATCCCACCCCACACCCACCCACCCCATGTTTCTTTTAAATAACAATAATAATAATAATAATCATAATACACTCACATCTCTCTCTCACACACACACACCTTCAGATCTCTCTCTTTCTCTCTCTAAAAAAAACCGTCTCTCTCTCTTCCTCTCTCTCTCTCGTTACCCTCTCTCCATCTCTCTCTCTCACACACAAACACATCTCTCTTTCTCTCTCTAAAAAACAAAGAGGACAGAGGGTTTTTGAGGGCTGTTTTTCGATGGTGGTGGTGGTGGTGGAAGGGGGGACGGTGGAGGACGGTGATGGAGGCAGGGGGACGGCGGAGGACGGTGGTGATGATGAAGATGACGGCGGGGAGAGGTTTTTTAAGGGCTGATCTGTGGTGTTGTTGCAGAGGGTGGAGGGTGGATCTGTGGTGTTGTTGCAGAGGGTGGAGGGTGGTGGATCTGTGGTGTTGTTGCAGAGAGGTGGAGGGTGGTGGGTCGATGGTGGGAGACGGTGGTGGGGGTTCTGAAACTGAGGGTTTTGGGCGGTGGTGGGGGATGAAGACGACGGTGGTGCAGGTGGTGAGGGGGATGACGAAGACAGTGGTTTGCAGGGTGGTGGGGCGGTGGCGATGATGAAGACGACGGTGGTTTGCAGATCTGGTATGTTTTTTTTTTTTTATTATTATTATTATTATTATTATTATCTCTGTTATTATTATTATTATTTCTATTATTATTATTATTATTATTATTTTCTGATATTATTATTATTATTATTAATGATTTTAGGGGTGAAAAAGAGAGGGTTTTTATGTTGAAATTTTGTGGGGTTTTTGTCAGGGAGACGACGTGCGAAGAAGATGATGTTTTTGTGGGTAAGGAACCGATGTTGTGGAGACGACGATGAACGGTGGAGAAAACACTGGTGTAAACTGATGTTTACACTAGTGTAAATATGAATGTATAGTCGTTTGATGTAAGAAAACACTTGTGTAAATATGAATGTATAGTCATTTGTTTTTTTACACTAGTGTATTTTTTGTAGAAGTTTGTGTAGTAGTGTAAATCATAATCATTATATGTTTTGTTTCGTCTTTTACACCAGTGTAATTGTCGTAAAAATTTGTGTATGGTAGATTTACACTGGTGTAAAAATTACACCAGTGCAAAAACGAGAGTGAAATGACAGAATGTAAAATCTGTTTTTTTTGTTTTAAAAAATTAAATTAATTAAAAAAATAAAATAAAGTTTAAAAAAAATTAAATGATATTATATTTATTTGTCTTCTCTAACATGGCTTTTTACCTAATTACCCCTTAAGTACTATTTTATAATAAAATAATACTTACTAACCTTGTGAAGACAAAAGTGTCTAATCTTTAATCTCAACCATTGGATCAATAAGATCAATGGTGTATAAGAGTTCTCTAGTTCTCACAGCATAGTAGAGTTCTCATATTATCCTAGCCATATATATATATATATATATATATATATATATATATATATATATATAAGTGTATGTGTAGTGGTGGGGGTTATGGGTATTAAAATATTAAAAAGTAATAGAAGGGGGGTTATGAAAAAAGAGGGTGTAGTGGGAAGGGGGGTTATGGGGCTTTATAAATGATTGGGTAATTATTGGTTAAATTATTATTTTCTTATTTAAATAATAATATTAAATACTTTAAATATTCCATTAAATATATAAAAATTACAAATACTTAAAAAAATACAAATACTAAAAAAATTACAAATAATAAAAAAATACAAATACTTCAAAAAAGTTACAAATACTTAAAAAAACTACAACTATTTAAAAAAACTAGTCGTCGTCGTCTTCTTCTTCATTTTCTCCTTCTTCTTCTCCTCCTCCTTCTTCTTCTTCTTCTTCTTCTTCTTGGTTGTGATGAATCAGGCGAATCGCCCATGCTTTCTCAACCAAATCCGCCTCCAACGCGTTATGTATATCCTTGGAACGCAACATGGAACTGTTTTGGAATCTCTCCTCCTGTGTCGCTTGCGTCCCTTGAACATCTTCTTCTGCTACATAGTTTGGGCATATTGCCTTTCCTTCGTCCTCAAGTATCATATTATGCATTATGATACAAGCATACATCACCATTCTAATCCTTTCTTTTTCCCACATACGACAAGGATTTCTAACAAAATGCCATCGTTGTTGAAGAACGCCAAAACACCTCTCGACGTCCTTTCTTGCAGACTCATGAACTCTTTTAAAATATTGCCTTTTTTGATCTTGTGTCTGACCAAACGTTTTGACGAGCATTGAATACTCCAGATATATACCATCCGCCAAGTAGTATCCATGCTCGTAGTAATTATTATTTGCATAAAACCCAGCTTTCTGTATTGTTCCGCCAATGTAAGACTCTAGCAATGGCGAAAACTGAAACGTATTTATGTCGTTCATACACCCGGCGAGACCAAAGAAGGCCGACCAAACCCACAGGTCTTGTGAGGCAACTGCTTGTAAAACCAACGTTGGTCCCTTTTGGTCACCGCGTGTATGTTGACCTCGCCATGCGGTTGGACAACTATACCATCGCCATTGACGACAATCTATACTACCAATCATACCGGGTAATCCATGTCTTTCTAAATGCGCTTCGTATAGTTGTTGAAGGTCGCTCCATGTCGGGTTTCTCAAGTATCGTTTTTCATATAATTGGCATAGGGGAAGGATACAATGAAAACCCTCTTGAGTTGTGCAAACCCTGAAAACCCTATGTAAAAACTTGTTTTTTTCCTGATTTTTTCAGAATAGCTTTTATATTCAATTTTATTAGTTTTGGCAAAAAAAAAATAAAAAAAGCGCCGAGTAGATTATTTTGTTACATCGTGTTACACAAAACTCGATTTTATCATACGTCAGCATTATTACATATGTAACATTTGTGTTACGTAATTTTTTTAAAAAAAATCTATTCGGCGCTTTTTTGATTTTTTTTTGGCCGAAAGTCATAAAATTAAGTATACAAGCTATTCTAAAAAAATTACAAAAAAACAATGTTGTTATATAGGGTTTTCATGGGTTTGCACAACTCAAGAGGGTTTTCACAGGATACTTAGCCAATTGGCATATACCTAAAAAAATCATATATATATATATATATATATAAAATGTAACTACTAATGTATCAAAAAAATATATGTATATTTGTAAATACCGTAGCAGAAATACTCCAAGGTATCGCGAGTGGTTTTCTCCGCCATCTTCAAATACTCGTCATTGATATCGTATGTGTTCCCGTATGCGAGTACACGTATTGCGGAAGTGACCTTTTGAATTGCGGTGAATCCTAAACACCCTCTAGCGTCGGGTTTTTGCTTAAAGTAGTCATAGGCGAACTCTAAATCTTCGGTGATGCGCAAAAATAAGTTTTTACGCATCCGAAATCTTCGCCTAAACAAATCAGGGCCGTAAACCGGATTCGCATTGAAATAGTCATTCATCAAACGCTCATTGGCGGCTACACGGTCTCGCTCTATATATTGCCTAGACAATATCGGCCGTGGGGCGGAAGTACTTATATGTTTGATCGCGCTAGACGTTAGTTGAACCACACTCGTAACGGCTTCGTCCTCTTCCGCGCCGTCATCGTGAAAAAAACCGATTATATAGATCGATAAACGAGTCTTTGGAGGGAGGGGACGACATTTTGGTGATTTATTTGTGTGTTGAAATTGTATTGAGGGTTGAAGGAGGTATGTGTGTAGTGTATGTGTAGTATGGTATATGTGTGGTATATATAGAGATTGAATTTTTTTTAAATCATTTGACCGTTCAACGGTCATCTTCACACACCCCAAAAATATAACGCTCGTTATTGTCAAAACGCTTGGCCCCTAAAACTCCCTATAGCGCCCGGGGCGGTGTGCCCGGGCGCTATAGGGCTTCAAAACGCCCACAACGAGTGCCACTACACATGCCCTAAGGGGTATCAAACGTCCCCTGCCTTCCTGATGTCCAATATGGTATGCTTCATATCGTTCCATGTCATGTTTAACATTAAAAGTTAAATTATAAGTTAAATAAACATTATCGTCTATGTATATGTGTGTGTATATACCTTTTTGTGATAGTGACTGGCAAAAGAGCTCGTTCCACCTCGGTATGTGTTTGCTTGTTTTTGGTGGGCGGCTTTGTTAATTTCAGACTTCCTTTTATGTTCTAGACTGCATAAGTGATCAACATCTCAAAGCCAGTTTTTAGGTTCCATACCCTCGGGGGGATGTTGCCTTGCTGTCTCCACATCCACACCATTGCTCGACACATTATTAAAATGTGCCTTTACGCTGGCTTTGCGGTTGTTCTACCGCTTTCTGATAGCCGCCATAATGCCTCCTTGTTTTCTGGAAATGAGTTCATCATTAACAACATCGAAATCCATGTTGAACTTGCTCTAATAATTAAATAAAACAAGCTAGTCAGATAGAAAAAAAAATCAACAAATAACATATAGAATATATATTTACAAATCACAGACCCGTAAGACCTCAAATAACTTGTTTCTATCAGCCTCAAAAACATTATCCCAACCTTCCACATCCAATGGGATCTCACGCTATATATACATAGACGCTTCCCAGGTGAACAAGCCACCAAGCTGGCCTACAGGCATGCAGGTGGCGGCCTCATCAAATGATACGTCTGCCCGGCCTTTGTTATCATTTATTTTTCTTAAGGCAAGGTTTTTTGCCTTGCCCCGTGTTCTCCTGCGGGGAGGCCGCAATTAGAGTTAAAAATAATTAGTCATATTATTAGAATTGAAAATGAAGTAAAAATAGTAAGCAGTAAAGAACTGTAAGACTTACTGATGTGTCGTAATTTTAACATATAAAATAGGCATAAACAGTCTCATAATAGGATGCAATTAAGCTTATATTATTGATATTAGATGCTTAAATCGTTCCTATTTGTATTTCTCAGGAAAATGGAGCTCTAAAACGGACACGAAGGATTTCCGGGCAAAAACAGGCAAAAACATGAGATTTCTGAAGATACGAGACTTGCTACATGTTCACTGTATGTTTGAAGACAATCCCGGGCTTAAACAGTGATAAAACCAGTCCGGGAGTGACCCAGCACGCCCACTTGCACGGAGGCCCTGCACGCTAGAAGACAACGGAGCAAGCTTGGAGAGCAAGAAAACGTACTGAAGACACGTGCATGCCCATGCTCTTTGAAACGTGTTCCCCAAGGCTTAAACGACAAGATCTGACAAATTACTGATGAGCATGCCCATGCTCAAGTAGTTGGCACGCCCATGCACAGACAAAAAGTACAGACAACTCAAAACTACAGCAACAGAATGTACGTGTAACATTAAGCACGCCCCTGCCAACCTTTGGCACGATAGTGCTTGCTCTAGAGGCCTATAAATACCAAGCTAACCCCCACCATTTGTTCATCCCTTCTTGTGCTCTCTTAGGCCGACTACCAAGCTTCTTCCAGATATCTTGGGGTCCCTTGGGAGGCCTTCTGGTCCTCCTAACATCCCTCAATGGTTAGTCTTCGACCTACCTTGTTTAGCTTGGCCAAAAAGAGGATCGTAGAGTAGTTATGCAATAAACATCGAGGGTTGTGAGGATCATGAGAGAATACATATCACTTGGAATATGGAGAGCTTGCTTATGAGCAGCCATGATCCTTGTGTTGATCATTCTTATGGTTTTATCTTTCTATTGTTTGCGAACCCGCTTTGATTCGTAGACTTTTATTATTACTAATAGTAGTTTATATTTAGTTATTTGTTGTGTTATCTTCTTCTAATCTTTATTTGTTTATCTTGGTGACAGGTTTAAATGATGATTAACTTAATAGCAACCTTAACTTAATCAATTAATGGTATAATGAGCTTCTGGTAGTCCCAAGCTAGATCCAAGGCGAGGAAACTGGTAGCGAGACAGATCCTTCGGGCTTCTGGTATCCAAACCGGATTCTAAGCAATGGCTTCTGAAGTGGACCAGATCTGAGTGACACATTTCTGGTTCATACCAGATGACTGAATGATTTTCTTGGCTAAGGATGGTTTCCCTATGGACGCACCAGTGATCTTTTGTATCACACATCTTTAGGATTATGTGCCGCCTTTGTTAAGGACTTCATTCAGCTTGGGAGGTTATGGTTGGGTAATTAAGTCATCACTTATTTAAAACCAATTTTATAGTTTCTAGACCTATAAATATTAAAGTGTCATTAAGATAAATAAAATGAAGATTCTTTATCTAGTTCTCATTAGTACAAAGTCGTTAACCAATGGAGAGACCGCCTTCCTGTGACAACCGTAAGAGAGATCTTTCGGCTTTGACCGTTAACCAATGGGGATACGTGGTTGCCAGGATTAAGAGACTCTTCGGTACGGAACGCGAGAACTAAGGTGAGGTGTACGGTGTCCCTGGTTGGGAGTGAAGCCTCCAATTTAAGAAGATGATAAGTTAGAAGAGCCGAAGACTTGACCGCGGTTCGAGGAGCCCGCTATACGCGAGGCCCTGGCGAAGTTCCCCAGGTGGATGCACGCTGGAGAGGTTTTGCATTCTACTTAGTAGTCGCCTTCGCTTCTCTATCAAGGAGTCGGCACTTCAAGATCACTCCCATCTTCCACACAATTAATTAATCTAAATTATTAATTATAAAATTAAACTTAACTACTTAGGTGAAGGGTCCTGAGATGTGCATATCTACTATTTTGTCCCACCTTATCTTTTATCAAAACCAAACCTTTTTCAGAAACTCTTTTTAAAGAGCCCTTTCGTTTTATTTTTCTTTTCAAAACCCGATCGGTTAATTGATGAATGGTTGAGTAGGGGAAAGTGTGAACCTTGGAATACGATACTCAATACTTACCACTGAAACTATACTATGCACGTCAGGTTCTCTGCTTATGTGCTGGTTTTAGTTTCCGAAGTAAATATTGTTTACTTTATAAATTTAAAACTTTGTTAATTAGGGTTTAGTAAAATCAGTCTTTTCCCCCAAACCACTGTTTTGGGATTGATAAATCAAAGTTTTTGGCACCGGGGAAATTGACATCTTTTTATTGCTAAAACCAAACGCATCACTTACCACCGTCTGCCGGGTGGTTGTGCCACCAATCATCACCACCTGGTGGCGGTGGCGACGCCCCTGCACCGTCTCCACCATGGCTAAGGCCGATGATATCGTCCATCAAATAAACACCCACAAACCAAATCGAAATCATGAGTCCTGCAATTAGAAATAAAAATTATTAGTCACATTATTATATGTAATAAATGAAGTACAAATAGTAAACATTGATTTATTATAATAAATGAAATCATCAACAATTACAGTTTTTTAATCAGACTCCATGTCGTCATAATCGGGATCGTCCTCGTCATAATATGTCTCAGCATCAGCAACTTCACTGTCGTCATTGCTCGGGGCATCAACTTCCATTACACTCTCACCCTCAATACCATGAGAAGATATGTTTTGAAAGTATTGGCGGAAGTCAATAATTAGGCCGATATTAGATGAAGAGTTATTGTGAATGACGTCAACATCCTCGCCTAACTCATTGTCTACGTTTTGAACATTCTCGAGTTGTGGTGGTTGATCGCAAATTCGCCACTGATTAACATTTTCGACAACCCACCTATGTTTATTATTTTGGTTTCCTCAAGATGGTTCTGGGATGTAAACACTTGTTTGGCTTGCCGGGCAAATATGAGCTGATCTTCTTTGTCCCATTGGTGTTCTGTGCTGATACTGGTGATATTGTTTTCATATGTAACACCCACTTGAGTATCGTACCACTTGCACCGAAATAGGACAGTTGTATGCCAATGAGGATAACCAATCTCAATAATCTCTTCTAATATGCCATAATATTTCTCACCGTTCTCTCCCTCCACCATAACCCCTGAGTTTTGCGTTGCACGTTTTGCATCACGTGAAGCCACCATAAACCTAACACCGTTGACGATGCAACCGGTGTAAGTCTTGGCCATTAATTGTGCACCTAACGAAAGAGCATTTAACTCTGGGTGGAATTCTAAAGAACTTACTTTCTTCATATTATAAACCTAACAAATTTAAAATAATATTGTTTGTTATATATGCATTACCTAACAAATATATAGTAACAGGTGTTATATATGTATTACCTTGTGTTGAAACCAATTCGGAAATTTATTTTTAATATCATCTTGGGGATATGTAGATTTGAATTCAGTACGTTTTAGAAAAATATATAAAAGCAAGAAAAATTAGTCTTAGTTATATCTTTAGGATGTCCGGTAAATATATAAAGGATAGGAGCACTTACTTCATGTAGCCCCTGACTTCTTCGCAATTATCAAGGACAAACCATTCTATCTTGAGTTTGTCGCTAACTAGAAAGTAGCTTGTCATTCGTTGCACTGGTCGGGTTGCATTGGGACTCAAACACCCAAAACTTTCTTTTTTCTACAACGGCGTCCTCATTTCTCTCAGGCTGATTGAACTTAGTCTTAACATTTTGCACGTACATTGAGCAAAATGTAAGAGCTCCTTCAGCTACATAACCTTCAGCTATACAACCTTCTGGCCTTGACGGGTTTTTAACATATTTTTTTTAGTTTTTTCATATACCGTTCAAAGGGATACGTCCATCTCATATAGACTGGACCACCAAGAATCGCTTCATCGGGTAAATGCATAACTAAATGAACCATTATGTCCAAAAAGACCGGGGGATAGATCAACTCTAACTTGCACAAGATCATAAGAATGGCATCCCTCGCTTTCTTCACATCTTCCACTACCAGTGTTCTAGAGCAGAGCTTTTTAAAGAACGCACAAAGGTCTACAATTGGTGTATAAACATCTTTGCCCAAAAATGCTCTAACCCCAATTGGTATTAATTTTTGCATGAGAATATGACAGTCATGTGATTTCAAACCAGTAATGTTAGTATTGTTATCTGTCACCCTCTTACTAATATTAGATCCGAACCCATCTGGTAGTTTTAACATTTTTTATAAACTGACAGAAACTCTTTCGGTCATGCCGGGTGAATGAGTATTTTGGGTGTGGGCAGGTCCACTTGGTTCCCTTTTTTTTCAACCATTGCGTCTTTCGAATTTTCAGCTTCTCTAAGTCTTTTTGTGCATTTGAGTTGTCTTTCGTCTTTTCATTCATCAAAAAAGTACCAAGCAAGCTGCCGCACACATTTTTCTCGATATGCATAACATCTAAGTTATGCTTCAACTGCAAAGAAGACCAATACTCTAATTCAAAAAATATGCTTCTTTTGGACTAGTTCAATTCGATGTCTTCCCGATTAGGGTTAGCACCTCCAAATTGTGGATGCTTGACTGGTAGACGATTGAGTAGAAGAGCATGTTGAGCATCTATGTCAGCGGGACTAAACTGTCTCGGGGGGGGGGGGGGGGGTCTTGTCTCGGGTGCCCCGTTAAACTCATAACTTTTTCTCCAATGATGGTTGGCATCTAAGAACCGTCGATGGCCTACATACACGCATTTACCTATTACACGCACTGAAGGGGTGTCTTCGTTGCAAGCCGGCCATGCTTTGTATCCCTGCCCGCTCCAACGTGATAGACTGCTACGAGCTGGAAAGTCATTTATAGTCCATAACAACGCCGCCTTCATTGTGAAGTGCGTGTTTGTCGCAACGTCTTTAGCACGTAAGCCTGTCTGCCACAAATCCTTAAGCTCATCCACCAATGGCCTAAGGAAAACGTCTATGTCCTTCCCAGGGGATTTAGGGCCAGGAATTAACAAGGTCAACATAAATGTGGACTCTTTCATGCATAGCCATGGAGACACATTGTATGTGGTGAGTATAACCGGCCAAATGCTATGAGTCGAGCTTTTGATGCCGTAAGGATTAAAACCGTCAGCTGCAAGCCCTAGGCGAACATTTTGGGGTTCCTTCGAGAAGTTAGGGTACCTTAGATCAAAGTCCTTCCATGAAGATCCATCAACTGGATGACGCATAATACCATCTTCTGATCGTCCAGTATTGTGCCATATCATATCTTTTGCTGTGTGCCTTGAGCCATACAAGCGTCGTAGTCTGGGGGTCAAACGAAAGCATCGTGAGGTACCTTCTTGCCACTTGTGTCTTTATTTACCCACCGAATCTCATTACAAATAGGACAGTTCTGCAACGATCGATGTTCTTTCCAGAAGAGAGCACAGTCCCATTTACACACGTCTATCATCTCATATGCCAAACCAGTCTTCTTTAATATCTTTTTGGCTTTGTAATGCGAAGGGGGGGGGGGCTTGTTACCTGCCGGAAGTACAGACTGGAAAAACCGAGAAGCTTATCAAATGAATTATTAGTCCATTTGTGCCTTACCTTCATATTCATAAGCTTTGATATAAAGTCAAGGGAGGAATAATTAGTACACCCAGGATAGAATTCTGATTCGACTTCATCTATGAGGGCTTCAAACTCATCACGAACGTCACTACTCTCTGTATCTGAGCCCCTCGTTAAGGTCCGTATCCTCTTCCATACGCTCCGTTATAAGGTCTTCGATAACGTCATTCATATCGCTTCTTCCCCTAACCTCATCTACAACTACAGGAGACGGCCTAATTGGATTTTCACCGTGATAGATCCACACAATGTAATCCTTATCGAAACCATTTATACGAATATGATATGTCATTGTTGTGAAGTCTATGAAGTTAGAATTATTACACTTTCTACACGGACATCTAATCGTTCCATATGAGTTGACGAATGGTTTGGCATACTCAACGAACGGTTCTGTAGTTTAATCCAACTTTTATCGATCGACATGATAATGTGACTGAAACATAATTTGGGTTTAAGGCACGATAATTTAAATGAAACATATTATTGACACCTAAAGGGTAGGCTGCTAAACCCACTTTTTGAATACCTTATCTCATATATGAATGTGTATTACATGATTGTTTGTTTAAGAAAAATCCGGCAACATTTTCCTTAGCCCCCAAGTATATAATATAAATATATACCCGAGGAGCAAAGAGGAAAAGCCAACCGAATCTTTCGAAAACAAACAATCATGTAGTACACATTCACATCCTAAATGAGATAAAGTATTCAAAAAGCAGTCCCAAAATGGGGACTACCCGAAATTAATTACTAAATCAATTTCGGGCGGGTATTTCTAAGCTCACTATGTTTTAAATGGGGATTCATTTTCGGGCATGTCTTGCTAGTCTCAATATGTATTAACATATAAATATAAATAAACATACACTCATACATACATACACTTATACATACATACACTGATACATACATATACATACATACATACATACATATACTCATACATGTATATACTCATACATATATACATACATACATACATACAAACATACATACATACATACATACATACATACATACATACATACACTCATACACACATACACTCATACATACATACACTCATACATACAAACACTCATACATACATACATACATATACATACACGCATACATACATAATATAAAAACAGAAAAAAAAACATAATACATACCTAAATACACACATACATACCTATACTCATACATACATACATACATAAAAATAAAAAAAAACATACAAAAATAAAAAAAAAGCAGCAAAAATAAAAAAAACAGAAAAAATAAAAAATAGAAAAAACGAAAAAAAATTAAAAAAGCATAAAAAATAAAAAAAAAAAACAGAAAAAACTATAAAAAACTATAAAAACAGAAAAAACAAAAAAATTAAAAAAACAAAAAAAATATAAAAAACAGAAGAAAAAAAACATAATACATACCTAAATACACACATACATACCTATTTACACACATACAAACCTATATATAAAATCTAAGGCATAAATAATAAAAAATGATAATTAGGGGCGACTACTAACCAGTATTAGGGGCGAATCTTCAGAGGGTTTGGTAGATCGGAGCTTCCTATAGCTCATATTATTATTATTATTATTATTATTATTAAATTAAACATATATACTTCAATAAAAAAAGAAAAAAAAACGAAAAAAAAAAAGAAAAAAAAAACTTGCGGTCAGAGAAGAGCAGAGGGAGAGGAGGGCAGAGGACGGTGGTCCGTGTGGTGGGGGTAGTTCGGTGGTGGGGTGGTTCGGCGTGGGGGAAAGGTGGGGTGGTTCGACAGTTGGGGAAAAGAAAAGAGGGAGGGATTGAGAGATTGAGAGAGTGAGAGGAGAGAGAGTAGAGAGAGTTAGAGGTATTGAGAGATTGAGAGAGTGAGAGGTGAGAGAGATGTTTGAGAGAGGAAAAAGAAAGGAGGGAAAGAAGTTAACAAGCGGGTGATTTATTATTTTTTGTCTTTTAGGGGCGACTGTCGCCCCTAATACCCTTAAGTACGATAAAACCTAGTCCGTTGATCCGACGGCTGGGGAGCTAGTTGGTAGGGATTGACCTTTAGAGGCGACCAAACAGTGGGTCGCCCCTAAAAGTGTCGCCCATAATGCTCAAAATTCTTGTAGTGTCAGAAGGATCTATAAAAACCACATCCCAATCCTAATTCGATTGATGGGTTTGAGTAGAAAAAGTTGTGTTGTTAATCTTCAGGCTTCATACTATTGTGTTTTATGTTCATCGTTTGGGGTTGTGTTTTTTATAAGGAAGGTGAGATTTTATATTGGGGGGGGGGTGTTGTTTGTTTTAAATGGGTGTTTAGTTAACTAGAAAAAAAATACAAAGATTGTATTCATTTTTGGGTTTAGAAAAGAAGAACGGTTTGGTTTCTTTGCAAAGCCCGTTAGTGATAAAACACAGTATGTGTATTATACAAAATAATAGGTGTTTTTGTTAAGTGTTTGTTTCTTATAAAACACATTTTGATGGTGTTTGGTTATTGTGTTTTGTGTAGTAAACGCTATTGATGATTTTGATGATAAACACAATGTCTTTACAATTCTAATACTAAGTTAACAGTACACAGTGAAGTATTCTAATGCAACACTCACCCATCTGATACTAAGGGGGTGTTTGGGATTGATTATTCAAAACAGATTATGCGTTTTGGAAAAGCAGGGTGGAGCTGCTTATAGATTATTGCGTTTTGGTAGCCTAAAAAACTGATTATCTGTGTTTTCAAAACGCAATCCCAAACACTAAAAATTGATTATCTACGTTTTCAAAACGCAATAATCTAAAAATCAGATTCAAAACGCAATCCCAAACACCCTCTAAGTTAACACTACAAGAAAACTCAGTTTGAACTCAGAGTGATAAAAAACCGAATTGAAATTGATGGAACTGAACCGGAATAACCGAAAATCGGTTGTCGGCTTTTTTGTGTACCATCGATTAACCGAACCGAACCTTTCATATTTTTATGTGTTTCTATCATTCATGACCTTCATTTCATATCATGTATTTCATGTTTTACACCTTCATTTCATTTATTTATATCTTTCATACCATTGGTTTTGTTTTTTTTTTCTAAATCTATAATCTATAACTATTAATAAAATAATTGACTTATGATGATGTGGCATTCTATTGAGCCCTCAACCCCCCATTGAATGTGTCACGTGGCACGTTGAGGTGAGATGTTTAATAGAATATTTATTTAAAAATAAACAAAAAGAAGATATGCATATCTTCTAATTGAAAATATTTAAAATTTAAATATTATTTTCGATATATACTATATATAAATATTGTTTTCGAATTATGTATAAGGATTAACATAAAAATTTAAATATTTATTTGTTTACAGTAACTTTAATAAAGTATTTATTTAAAAATAAATAAAAGAAGATATGCATATCTTCTAATTTAAAATAGAAGATTTTATTTACAAATTAATTTAATATAGAATTATTGAGTAGCCATTATAAATATATGATTACATTAACATTAAACCATTCATTCTTAAAAAATTTCCGAATTCTCCTTCTGTTCATCAAGAAGTAAGTGTTAAAAATTTTTAAAAGACTTTGAAGTTTTTTCTTCTTCGTTGATTATTGAAAGTGATTTATGTTTAGATTAATAAACATTTATTAATCTAAATTCATGTATTCAAAGAACATTCGTATATGCTTTTTCTTTACAAAGTCATTGTATTGAAATAAGTGTTTTTGTTTTCAGTGTGATCATGAATTCTACATCTATATAAGTCAAAGTCAAATTGTAACATATTTTAAATTACGTGAAGATGATTATATGTTGAAGGTTATCCTTTTAATACTGTACTAGTGGGTTTACCCGCGCGTTGCTGCGGGATCCAAATACAATTTGCACTACAATAATGTGATTATGTATAAAGCGAAAAATGCAAATCTAATAGTACACCTAAGTACCAACGTTGTGTTTCAAATGAGTCATTCTGAAATAAATACTTAGCCACCAGTAGGGTGACTAAGTTGATGTGCTAACTCCATGATCCACTGAAAACGCCTATTCCTAAGTGATTTTTGGGCATGCTTATATCTCCCCTTGCAACTCATTCCCATACCGGATATTAACCAACACAAGACACAATGTTTAAAGAAAAATGAAGAATGGTAGCAAGTATATGTCATATATAAAACACATGTTTGCCTCTTGAGTCAACTCTTTGTTCTGTTTTCATCTTTCCCTAGAAGTTGTATCACGAGACCCATCATTTGTTGGTTCTCTTTCAACATTCTATATTTCAAGAAACACAAATTTATCAAACTCATACACATTAACAGGATCAAGATCGTTTTTATTGAATAGTTCAAGAAACACACATTCATCAAACTCACACATTAACGGGTGTAGAAGCTCGAAAAGACACATTACAATATGTTACGAACACATGTTTGGATAAATGTGTTCGTAGATTCGACGTGAAAATTATCGAACTTCTTCTTTACTAAACTATGTCAAAACATAAGCCAAAGATAGTATAACAGATTTGGGAATGAAAAAAAAAATCTTTAATATGCATTTGGACCCAAACAGAAGCATGAATAACATTTATAAGTTTTCTCTATATATGGTGCAAATTCAGAGTCAACTTTAGTCTTTTCTTTATTCCAATTATCAACGTTGAATCATTGCACCAATTTAAAAGAACGTTAAGCACAAATTGATGCAACATGTAACATAATCTTCAAAAGTCACAAAATAATTGTCAAAACTCTATAACCCCAAATGCCAAGAGATCCCAAATAGGTTTTTATTACCAAGATAACACTAAATGGCAATATGCGTTATTGGATATTGTTTACTCTTTGGTCAATAATAATAATATTCTCACTGTTTGATTGGCTATTGTACATTTGTTACCATTTACTTTATATTAAGGTTAATTATTCAAATAAAGTAGCAACATGTTCTCAAAAAGACACATTACATTATCTATTGACATAAACTTGACATAAAATGTCCAAAACATAAAAAACAATGTTTTCTTAGTGCCTCATCCCTGTGAGGCACACATACAAAGAAACTACCTAAGCCGCCACCTCATGCTCAATTATTGGGTGCACGCCTCAACCGTTTTTTAAAACAATGTATATGTATACACATAATATATATATATATAATAAAAATTGTTATTATTTGCAGGTATTAAGAATTCAATCGGATATGTAGGACATGTTTGGGTGTTGATTAAGATGTTAATGAACATATATTGTATTTCGTGGATATTTGAAATTTATTTTGTATTTCCTTGAACTTGATTTTGGCCTGTAAGGTGTGAAGTGAACATATTTTGGACGTTTTCTTTTGTAGTATTGAATAACATTTTAAATTATTGAATTTTGAAAGTTATGTCTTAAATTCTCATTTTAAATCTGCGTCTAACCAAGCTGAGGTTAAGCTTAGATTTCAAGCTCGTTTCCAAAATCCAACTGAGCTTGTCATTGTTCGGTTTGACTCGGCTCACAAATAGCCCTAATATCAAGCATAGACATCTTACTTGTACGCATAAAAAAGGCCATTCAATAAACCATATTATACAAAAATGTCTTTATGCATGCAAGAAGGAAAATCTAAACAACTATTTAGTACAAAGGTTTCATAGTTTAGCATATGCTATCGTTTCCAAAATACGTTGAGCTTGTCATTGCTTGTTTGACTCGGCTCACGAATAACCCTAATATTAAGCATAGACATTCTTACTTGTGCGCATATAAAAGGTAATTCGATAACCATATCATACAAAAATGTCTTTATGCATGCAAAATGAAAATCTAAACAACTATTTAGTACAAAGGCTTCATAGCTGAGCATACGCTATTACCAGAAAGTTCAAAAAAAAAAAAAATTTAAAACAAAAAGCATAAAAATAGGTTGTGTTATTAAAGGATTTCTTGAATGCAAACAAAGAAATGAGCTCAAAAGTTAACCCAAAGAAAGTTAAATTTGATGACCATAAGTCATCACCATAGTCTCTGGAAAAAAAAATAGCATATAGCTTAAATAGTTACCTCATACACCACAAACATTAAATAGCAAAACTGAAACCCCTAGACAAATATTAATGAGGCTTAGATTCAAAAACAATTAAAGAGAGCAGATAAATTTTTCTATGGATTTGTACTAACCGGTTGCCATGTGAAACTAAAAGTCAATCTCGAGACAATCTTAGTAACTCGGCAAGAAACAACAAAATATTATCCTCGTCAATTGAAATGCATCATCATAGTCTCTAAGAAAAGATCCTTAAACCCTCCGAACTGAAGCAATCAATCTCAAAAACAATAAACATGTTTGAAAACAATATTATGAACACCACCAAATAAAACTCTAGCCCACTTGCAAACCCAAGAGGCAAGAAGTACCCAAAAAAAAAAACAAGAAGACAAAATTCAAACTTATACCCATCACAATAGTAAACAATTTAGCTATTTTTAGATATTCAAAATGTCATGTTTCATTGTTTATAAGCTATAACATCATATACATTCTATATTCATACAGGATATATGGACATACCTTAATCTTTAGACGTTCTTAGTGACCTCTCTTTTCCTTTTGTTTGTCGATTCGTATAATGTCAACTACTTCCTACAATACTACTTAATAGAAACACATAACTCACTAAAACCATACTAATTTTATATTTGCCTACAATTTAGATCTATCTTGATCACAAAATAATATCCAACACAAAGTATATTTGCCTACATAGAGCTTTTGAGTTGTACTTTCAAGTCATTATGATGAATGTTTTCAAATACTTTCTTCTATTCAAACCAAACTTAAAACAATATTGTTAAGAATTTCTTTTCAAACATAGTTGAAAACATCTTAAATGTCAATAGGCACCATTTGATGGTTTTGTGGAGTTTATTAAGAATTCATGTATTTTAAATTAGCATGGTTCATTAGTCATTACGCCAGGTTAGATGTTTTAATGTCCTGTAACATCTTTGTTAAAAAATGAGACCAAATTCAAATCAACCTCAAGCTTAAATCGAATTCAAATTGTTGAATACGTGAATCAGGTCAAATAGATTCCGGTAAACCGGAATATGAAAGCTTATGTTCAACTTCTGATTAAAATAAAAATGCGAGATTGAAATTTGTGAAATTACAAAAAAGAAGAAAAAAAGATTCGAAATCAGTTTAATTACCTTATTATTTTTAGCATCACCAATTACCATTCAGCAAACGTTGCTTGTTATTGTAAGAAATCTTAACACTACAATGTCTAATGAGTAAATTCAGAAGAATGTATAAAGGATTAGAGTGTGAAAAAGCTAAAAGAATGAATTTGTACAATGATCTTTTCACTCCCATCTAGAATTGGGTTTTATTGAGTTTTATGAATTTCAACATTAAATTGGGTTTAATTAGATTTTATGAAGGTGGTTACATCTTAATAGGGTGATACTAACTCTTTGTTTCCTTCCAATAAACACATTAAAAAACAATTCTTCAACACAATTCAATGGATAATCTATTAGTATGGTCATGAGGGTAGATTGAAATAGAATTTTAAGTTGTGAGTGAGATGATGATGGTAAAAATTACAAACATACCCTCCTAAGTGTCTTAATTGTCACAACTTATGCCTATAATACATTTAAATTTCTTGCTAAATGTGTTGTAAATGTTGCTTCTTAAGTTGTATGGAAATGAAAATGACCATGTTGTACATCACTCTTCCTTAATAGATAATATAGATTATGTTTAATCATAGTTGTCAAAAGCGCGCTAGGCTCGAGGCGCACTATCAGGGCTGATTTCCGGCCAAATTCAGGCTAAAAGTTGCATAAACCTCTAAAACATCCTAAATGAATCATGAACAAGTCCTAAACAAC
>JAUTDX010001187.1:0-113875 GCA_030844895.1 Ambrosia x helenae
GGGACATGGAGGGTTCATGGTGTATTAGCTGTCTCAAGAAGTATAGGTGATGCTCATTTGAAAGATTGGGTTTTTGGGCGAACCCGAGACCAAGATTTTACCATTGACAGATGATTAGAGTATCTAGTCTTGGCTTCTGATGGATTGTGGGACGAGGTAAGATAACAAACATCATGCATTTTTTTGATACGGTGCTTGTATATATTCTGTCACCTTTATGAGTTTTGGGTCGAAAAGTAACATGTTTGACCTCAAATGTGTTCTTAGGTTGGAAATCAAGAAGCTATCGATGTTGTGACTCGATGCATGACGAATCTTTCTCCTAAAGTGAAGAAAGTTTATAGGGTCAAACGAATAAAACACAGAGCTAATAGTGAAAACGATGAACACAACACAATGCTATACGAGTGGTTAAGACTGTTGCTCAGACCCAGGCATGGCTTGACAGCTGATGGGCTTGTGAGTGCTTTGCAAGGAGCTTGTGAACCTTGCTGTAAAGAGAGGTAGTTTAGATGATATTACAGTCATGATACTTGACCTGAAATCTTTTCAATAACCCGCATTAGGAGTTGTGCGTTGACTGACTTGTACATTGTGCGTTAAGAGGTTTACATTGCGCTCGTTATATTTAGCCATTTTTTGCTCTTGGGTATTGTTATGTCTCATACTGACTTACCAGTGTTGAAGTTGAATATCGAATCTTAATTTTCTTTATTTTTTGAAGCTGATGTGCATATTGTAAAATTTTCACTCACAAAACATAATTATTCAAACTGACTGAACCAAACCGAAACTGCTAATATACACCAAAACTAAACCATATTGTCTTCTATGGTTAGGTTATTTGGTTCGGCGTTTTTAGTTTTGTGGCTCAATCAATAGACTCAAAGTAAAATCGTCGTAAATCATCCTTTCTATGGCAAGCCATCTGTAATGGAACAGGTGGATCAGAGTATGCCCCGTTAGCGATCTGATTGTAAATCCATCTATTAGCCGCTTCAGTAAAGTGAATCCCATCCAAATGATCTTGGATGATGGGTCTTCACAAGACTTCACAATCACGATTTGTGTACCGTTAACATTTTTGGTGCTCCACACCTCATTGCATTGTTGAAGTTGTACTTTCCTCCGTGCCCAAACACACCAGAACGGGTCACCAAATCCTGCAAATTTGAATGGGCGAATTGGGTTAACTTTTATATTGAACGAGTCATATAACGTTAATAGGTGATGGATGTACCTAGCTTTTCGGATTGGGCAATGAGTGAATATTTGACTGAATAGATATCTACATAGGTGATTGCAGCCAAATGAAGATCCATTTGGAGTTGGTCTATGGCTTCCTTGAGTTTGCGGTTAAAATACTGTGTTACATCGTTAACGGGGGCAGCACAACCTGTTTATCCACCTGTGCCGCCGTGATCACTTGAGTATCCATGATATAAGGCAAGCAACCTACTGGCCCTGTGTTGTGTATCCAAATGCTCTACCACCAAGCGCGTATACATTCTGTTTTTCGACAAGGCGCCACTTAATGTTATTGTGTTATAAACATGACAATTACGACTTGTCTGACCGAAACCGTTACCTAGAATATCTGACTTAGACATTTTGTACTTTCATTTGACACACTAAATAATTAATGAAAAGGACTATAAACTAAACAAAAATGTTTGTGCCCACGCATTTTTAAAAAGTTCCATGTTTTAACCCGTTACACAACCCATTGTCACGTTTATTCTCACCTTAATGGTCGTTGTAAACTCTGATATAACATCTGGAACGTAAGCTTTAACTTGTTCAGTAGTTCATATTAAGTTGATACCCAGCGGTGAGATCGTTTTGGCCTATATCAAACGTGTACAAGGCTCTTGAGAAGTCGTACTCTTGTGGGAACAAGTTCTTAAAAACGCCTCCTGCGCCATGGTTGTATTGTATAGTGTCACATTTACACGTCGAGTACAAGTCATTTAAGTTATTATGAGTACCTTTTCGACGGGTTGTTTGGGCTCGCTTCTTGAAATTGAGAGAACTGGGCATACTGAATATCTAAGGAAATCGGGCTATAACCGTTTGGAAAATGGTAGTGTTTTGACGCCGGATTGTGGATCCGATAGTTGCATAATTGGCTCATGGCTAAATTTGTACCCATTGAATCTAAAAATGCACTAAGATATGGTACTCCTAAACCTTCAGCTGTAAAATCGAAATAATTTAGTTTAGACTTAATTTATAAAAGAATTTTAAGGATGAAAGATACAACATAAAGTTATTATCGTACATTTGGACAGGTAATTAGAATGTAGAGCCAGAAAATGGAATTTGAACAAGTAATGTTACGTGATAGGTATAGACTGGATATCAAACATGATTTTATAATATTGTGTTGAGATTGAAATTCCCAGTACCTAAGCTATTATTAGAATGTCTATTTTATCAATTTTGTCTTCATATTGATGAATCCAATATCTATGGAGCTTTATTAGGGATTTAAACAAGCCAAGTTGAGTCTGAGCTCGAGTTCGGATCATTCAACTCGATTTTGGCTCTTTTTAAGTTGTGTTTTAAAGGTTGAGTTCGGCTTATGAGTAATGTTTTAAGCTCGGGTTCGGTTTGTTTATTTATTTATTAACTAATTTACACACATTTATAATTCTCTTTCTCTCTCTCTATATATATATATATATGCTGTTACAATAAAATAAATACATATAGATTTAGTATGCTAAGCATCCAAATAACTAGAGTAATTATGTTACACTAGAGTAACTATACGGTATTTAAACTACTATAATTGTTATTCTCTTTCTTTCTTTAGTCTAATTACTCTAGCTTAAATCTTTTTTTTTTTTGGAAGGTGATTTTTTAAGTTGTGGCAGAGTTCATCACAACCCCCTAGAAGGAGATCCCCTAGCCACTCTACAATGGTCAGACTATGTTGTCTTAACCGGGTCCACGCTGACGCTGAGAGTGGCCGGCCACAAGTGAGTCGAGGTTGCGCATAAGGGGCACTAAGGCTCCACCGGAAAATTTCCCGCCACCTGCCACTTGACAGATGTTGCACCCTCCACAAGAGGCAAACCTCTCTGGAGTAAATGCACGGTAATAGAAAACCGAGGGGGGGGGGAGAGTAGGCTCAACCATCACTTGGCAAAATATCCAACCATAAATGTTGGAAGTGGGAATTGAACCCTTGATCACCTAAGTGAACATAAGGCCTCGAGTCATTTGTACATATAATTCATTATTTTCATTTATATTTTTATGAAAACTAGTTTTTATCCGCCGCGTTGCGGGGCGCAATTCGAATTTATGCCGTCTAATAATAGCGTATTATATTCGACCGACTCATTTTTTTTTTGAAAAGTTTACGTCGAAACGTAAGCCAATTTGAATTTCTACCAACCTGTACGTAAGACACACACAAAAAAAAGAAGTTCCTAAAAATGGCCTACATATAAAAAAAAAAAAACCATTAAAAAAAGTTTACGTCAATACGTAAGCCAATTTAATTTTCTACCGACATGTACGTAAGAGAAAAAAAAACCATTTTTCCTAAGTCTCTACCCAAAGTTAAGTACAAAGACAAAAAAAATAAAAAAAAAAATTCCTAAAAGTGACCTACCACCAAAAAAAAAAAAAAAAAAAAAAAAAAAAAAAACTGTAGCTAAGGACAAACACGCCCACGTTGCGGGGCGCAATTCGAATTTATGCCTTCTAATAATAGCGTATTATATTCGACGACTCATTTTTTTTTTGAAAAGTTTACGTCGAAACGTAAGCCAATTTGAATTTCTACCAACCTGTACGTAAACAAAAAAGAAGTTCCTAAAAATGGCCTACATATAAAGAAAAAAAAACCATTAAAAAAAGTTTACGTCAATACGTAAGCCAATTTAAATTTCTACCGACATGTACGTAAGAGAAAAAAAAACTATTTTCCTAAGTCTCTACCCAAAGTTAAGTACAAAGACAAAAAAAATAAAAAAAAAATCCTAAAGTGACCTACCACAAAAAAAAAAATTAAAAAAAAATGAATTTCTACCAACCTGTACGTAAGACACACACACAAAAAAGAAGTTCCTAAAAATGGCCTACATATAAAGAAAAAAAACCATTAAAAAAGTTTACGTCAATACGTAAGTCAATTTAAATTTCTACCGACATGCACGTACGAGAAAAAAAACCATTAAGTCTTTACCCAAAGTTAAGTACAAAGACAAAAAAAATAAAAAAATAAAAATCCTAAAAGTGACCTACCACAAAAAAAAAAAAAAAAAAACACTGTAGCTAAGGGGCTACTGTAGCAATCAGTTTTCTTTTATATATAGTAATTATATAACTATGACATTTAATTTATTATTTTCATTTATATTTTCATTTATATAATTATGATATTTGTACATAACATAATCCATATTATTTTGTTAAGGGGTTGACCGGTTTGGTTGAAATATTTGAGACTTGTCATAGCCCTTTGCTGGTTCAAACTGAATATTTCAAAAATATACGGCGAGAAAAAAAAAAGGAAAAGATATTTTTCTATGTTACCTAAGTGCCTTAAATTCAAACATGTGAGCTCATTTTGGTTTGTTTATTAAGACGGTTGTGACCTAGCGGTATCAATGTACGTATTAGAGGTGTTATTTTTTAGTGACAGACTGATAGGGTTCTAGTACATATTAGAGGTGTTATTTTTAAGTGATGAGTTAGCTATTTCATCAAAATAATCAATTCAAATGTAAAGTGTAAGACCGGTGTAGTGGGGCGCGATTTGGGCGTTTTTTTTGCATGATAGCGCCCCATAACGCCCCCAACACCATTACAGGGGGGCTATGGGGGAAAAAAGGGCCCGGGCGTTTTAAAAATAGCGCTGGACATCACAACCACCATCCAATCAAATCTCTCCACCTCACTCTCTCTCTCTTACTTTCTCATATTATTATTTTTTTAATTATTTTTTTATTGTTTTTCTTTTAAATAGAAATAAAATAACGCCCCCCCTACCACTACACCCCTATTTTGAATTAAACCCCCATGCTGACTCAGCTGCCATGTGGACCAATCAGGATGGGGGGGCTTTATACATGGAGCCCCATAAAGCCCCCACTACACATGGTCTAAGTAGTCTATACAAATCAAATGTTTTGACTAGAGTTTAACCAAAAAAGCCTACCAGGGAAAATTGATCAATGTATTTAATTTTAACTCAAAGTTGAGCAAAATTTTAAATTCTTAGCCGTCTATGAAAGTATGGTATAAGCCTTAGCGAGCGTGTAAGCTTAGCTGATATTTTGATTATTTTCGATCAAAAGCTTGGGATTAACCAACACACTTTCCAAGCCGTTTCAACAAAAAGTAAAGGCTAAATCCTATCTGTCTCAAATGGCAGAGCTGATAGTTTCTTATTGAAAGAAATAAGTGTTAACTGCTTAACTTGGTAGAAGCAAATGCTTCTTTGAAAGAAGGTCCAAGGTTCAATCTATCTATAAAGGTGTATTTTAAAATCATTGATGTAAATATGTAATAGTATTGAAGATGTAGTATTTGTCATTAAAAAAAAAGAATAATGAAAATAAATAATATCAACTGTTTTGACTATTGGCCAATAACAGTCTTAACTACGAAAATTACCAATAGCGCTCCCAACTTTCGACATATTGGAAACCAACGGACCCAAACTAACGGAGGCTAACTTCGTTATTGTGATGCTGATGTGGCATGCCACGTATGATCATTTTGCCACGTAGGATCATTTTGCCACGTAGGATGCCACGTATGATCATCTTGCCACCTAAGCGTGCCACGTCAGCATCACATTAACGGAGTTAGCCTCCGTTAGTTTGGGTCCGTTGGTTCTCAATATGTCGAAAGTTAGGACCGTTATTGGTAATTTTCGTAATTGGAACTGTTATTGCCGATAGTCAATAGATGAAATTATTTATTTCCATTATTCCTTAAAAAAAAAAACTAGTTAACTACTACGCTAAAGAATGAATTTCCGTGTCTATTTTATCCACCTTTTTAGTCGACTATGAATATTTTGGTAATTTACCTGTTTTTAAAAACATATATTAAACTTCTAAAAAGTCTTCATGCATAGTGCCAACTAGTAGGGTATGGTGAAATTGTCATTTCGCCCTCAGTTCACACTTAAAATTACCAGTGCCATCCCTTGCATCCTATTGGACCGACACGGTAGTAATTAATATGCATAATATACAATATTCAAACAACAATATTTTCCGGCACTGGCCGGATAAACCAGCACCAAGATATATATATAACCGATGTTCTGAATACATACCGATGAAATCGATTAGAAGGCGGCCATCGCAGACACGACCAGCTGGAGAACCGAAGAAAGTTTCGCCGTTAGGTGGCGGAGCAGCCGCTTCTCCAAACATAGCCGTTAAAGCACCGGTATCGGAATTGGAATCACCAAAGTTAAACACTGCCGGAAAATTGCACTCCGGCAAAGAGAATATAGAGATTGGAAGTAATAATATGACATAAATTTGTAGCTTACAGATTTGTTTCATTTTAGAAAAATAAAATAGAAACCAGAACTCAATAAGTGAAGTGTTTTAAACTTAAAATCTTCGTCTTTCTAACACAAGAGTTTTATACCAATAATAAAAAGACCAAAAGTTAATAGTCTAATTCTAAAAGTCATTCTTGAACAATATGGAAGAGATATTTAACCCGTATGCTATACGGGTTTGACTATTTAATTTACATAAGTTCTAAGTGTTATAAATAAATATAAGAAAAATACAAAATTAATTTCATTTTTATAAAATTCAAAAACACATAAACGCGGCAAATTACATCAAGATAGCGGGCAGGCGGCCAACAAGCTGCGCCACCCCTTTCTGGATGGCAAACCCTAACCTACTAAAAACGAACTCATGTCCCCCCGGAGTCGAGACACTGCCATGAATAACCCGTTGAACTCTAGTTAGGAAACGGATGGCTTCCGGTGCCAACGAGCAAAGGTATTAATTACATTATTACATAAACTAATGACCAAGTGAAATTACAATTATAATCGGCATATTTGAAAAACAACCATAAATCTATACATATAATAAACCAAAGCCATTTTAATGACATGACACTCAAAGAGACATTCTTCTCCTTGAGTGTGCCATGTGTCATCCCATGTGGCATTGAGATATTTTAGGAAAAAAAATATTTAAAACTAAAATTGGATTTTTCTCTCTTATGTTTCATCCCATAACTTTTAAACGTTAATATCTTTTATATACGAGATTTTTAAAAAAAAAATTACACCAAATTAACGAGCGTTTTATTATCTTTCCAACGAGTACCATAGTACTATATAAAAAAACGGAGAAAAAAAAAACGACTATTTTTTGTGGGGTTTTGTTCAGAGTTATACATTGTTTTAGGTTAGATATTAATATAAGAGTTATACATTGTTTAAGGTAGGCGTTAACATTGGAGATACATTTTTAATTGTTTTATGTTAGGTGTTACCCGAAGCTTTCTTGCATGTAATTGTAAAGTGAATCATTCTATTTCATATGTAAAATTAATATGTCATATTAGATTTCTCAACCCCGGGACGTTCCGGGTATAATCTAGTCTCTAAATATTTACTTGTAAACGATATTTGATATTTCATTTCCAACTTTACGATCTCTATCCGATATTAATAATTTGATGCAAGGGTGAAAACTGGTTCTTTAAAATACAAACCAACTCTCAATAATGCAAACTAGAAAATTTCATGGGTGAAATTGTATGGTTTAATCCAAGTGTAAAATAGTCATTCTCTAATTTTTTTTCTAATTTTTTTAATGAAATGGGTATAATTGATATATTTAAGTTTATAGGAAAAAGAAATATGTAATTTAATTTTTGGTTTGACTAAAAATGTAAGTTATGAGATTTGTAAGGGCACTCGGGGCGGTCCGTGATGGCCGTGACCATCACGAACACCGCCCCATTAAAATTATCGCGACAGTGACAAAGAATTTTCGTGACACACATCACGGATTCACAGTCAACGTTCAAGTTTAAAAAAAACACCATCCAGCATCATCGTCACCACCCGTCATCACCATCATCCACCATCTGCCTTCGTCCTCCGGCCATCTTCCTCCTCAGCTCACCACCACCATCTTCCTCCTCAGCTCACCACCACCTCAGCCATCACCATCATCGTCCTCAGTCACCACCATCATCATCCTATGCTCAAATTTTTTTTTTGGCGGGAAACAGATTTTTTAACCAGGGACCATTTTCGTCTCCTCTGTTCTCTGTGATCAAACGAGGGGACCATTCAGCTCACCACCATCATTCTCCTCAGGTCGAATGATGTGTTTTATGATTATGTAGCTTCGCCTATGTTTTTTGTGATGAAACAGGGGAACATATGGTCGTCTTCGACTTGGTCAACGATGGAACAATAAAAAAAAATTGTTATGGGTGTGATGACCACCCCGCGAAATTTGTGATGAAATATGATTGAGTGAGGTGAAATGAGGTGGCACAATTGGATTGGATGTGATGGTGTGATCATCGTGATGACCGCCCCATCCCCTAAGGAGATATATGCGGGACTTTTGCCCATAAAAGTTGCATTCGATAAATTGCCTACTTAACCTGAGTGACCCAAACGAGAGCCAGCTTCAAACCATGATCTATTTAAACAACCCTACATGAAAATAGTGGTTTTGTACGTATCTTGTATCTTATGCATAAAACGTTGCATGACACATATATATTTTTCACAAACTTTAATGAATTACTCCTCAAATCTTTGCTATTTAAACCAAAACCACCAAAAGAGCATATTAGAATGCTACCAACATATTTTGTTTAATATGTTTTAACTTTTAACAATCGAAACCATGATTTCTAGAGACGAGTACTAAGATATAAAAAGGCACGTACACTACATGCATTATTACTACATGATAAAGAGTGAAATAACAGTACATGATACATAGTGCAATAATAACCAAAACTATTTGAACTGGAACCAAATAACATATACTAGAACTGGAACCAAATAACATATACTAAAACTGGACTATGTTGTCCAGGATGGGTAGGTTCTTTGGTTCTTGTTTATTTAGTTTCGTAGTTCAAGTAGTAGACTCACTAATAGAGTTGTCTTAAGCCATCCTTCCGACGGAAAGCCATCTTTAATGGAGCAGGTAGATCAGAGTAATTCCCCTCAACGATCTGATTAAACACCCATCGGTTAGCCGCCTCTGTAAAGTGAATCCCGTCCCAACTCACCCTTGATGACGGGTCTTCACAAGACTTTGCGATGATTTTTGTACCATTCACCGTTTTTGACCTCCCACACCTCATTGCATTGTTGAAGTTATACTGTCCTCCGTACCCACAACACACCAAGAATGGATCACCGAATCCTGTGATTTCAAATTCAGTAATAATAATTAGGCCATACGTTAGTGGGAGCAAAGTTAGGGCCCCACTCTCCTCCTTTCATTGGTTGCACAAATTCCAAGAAAAGATTCCAAAAATTGAGCGTTAAGTTTTTAACGCTTGAGACTCATTTTGGGATTTTAAGGCCCAGGGGGCGGTGTAGAGGGCCTTAAGGGACGCTAAATTTGGATTTAAGACCTCATTAGCGCTCCATTACACAAAATCTTAGAGATATCAATGATGAACGGGCAAAAGATATAAACTGGCCTAATAATAGTATGGTTTTGACTCATATTGTTACCCAAACCGCCCCCATCTTAGTAGGATTTATTATTTTGGGTTATAGCTATTTTGTCAATTGAAAAACATTTTTTTTAAAACATTGATTACACAATATTTTATTAAACAATTCGAATCTAGTAAAGCTAGAAAGTTAAACTTAATATAAACATATTTATATACACAAAGTAAGGGGTTGTTTGGTTGATTAAGTGTTGAATGATTAAGATGGTCTGAATGGTTAAGAGGCTCTGAATGGTTAAGAGCTGAATCATTCAACATCCCTTATTAGCTTAATGGTTCAGTACTGTTGAAAAATATAGTTATAATTTGATTACTTAAACGTATTGACATTGGGCCTAATGTGTTTGGGCTTATGCCCTGGTTGTTGGGCTGATGGTTTAATCTGTTTAGTTGTGGTCCGGTTCAAACTTGTTTGAACTGGTTCAATGTTGTTAAGTTGTTATAACAGGTTTCGAGATGTGTTTGTGGCCGTTGGATGAAAGTAATCGTGGACGTTGATTTGGTATCTTCGTCAGAAGCTTCTGGAGCTCCATATAAATACATCTTATTATTATTATTATTCAGTTTTATTGTTTTGTTATCGTCTCTGTATTCTCTCGTCTCTCTGAGTCTGTATTAGGGTTTGTACCCTTGTCTTTAGTTTGTGTCTGTACTCTCTTGATGATCTGCTGATATTATTGATCAGCAGATCTTGTTGATACTTTGTATCGTTTATTCAGTCTCAGTGATTTGCTGAGACTAGGGTTTGGGGGGTATTTTTTGGTTTGGGTTAATAAGAGCTTTCAGTCACCGTTTTGTCGCTATATCTTTGTTCTTTATATTGTGGTTGTGTTTATGTTTGAGTTGAGTTGTTTAGTTGTTAGATTCACAAAATTCTACATGGTATCAGAGCCAGGTTCTTGATCTTGGTGTTTTATCTCTCTTCCGCTGTTGGTCTTGTGTCTGGTGTGTTAAGGATCTGATCTAAGTAATAGATCTGGTTCTGTTAGTTCTTGATAGTAGATCTGATCTGTTTTGTAGATCTGGTCTATTATTCCTTGTGTTCTTGTTTGTGATCAGGTTTGTGTTGAGGTCAACTCCTGTTGGCTGCTGGTTACTTGGAGGTTGGATTGGATTTAAAGCTACAGTTGCACTCCCAACTCAGTACCCTAAGTGAAGGTGCTGGTTGTGGGTTTGGCGAAACCCTAACTTGGGTTCCCCTCTCTGTGAGATCTTTCCTTACTTGTTTTCTTTGTCTGTTGTGTCTAGAGGCACTGACCGGGTTAGGGTGGACCGGTATTGGCCAATTATTTGGTGTCTTGTTTGTCTGCTTGATTGTTATTCTTTGTTTGTTTCTTGTTCTTGTGTTATATTGGTCTATATACATACCTATATATATTTAGATAATAACAGAACTCCTGTGTTAAGATCTGGGTGGGCACCTTGAGTGATGAACCCACTATCTGAACACTGACACAGCTTCGTTCTGATTTAGGGTGTATTTGTTTGTTCCTTGTTGGTTATTATCTGTTCTTGCCTGTTAGTTGTCTTCTGATTTGTTATTATGGGTGATACTGGTGGTGGTGAGGTTGCCAACACTGGTGGTAGTGGTGGTGGAGGTCCAGAGCACACCTTAATCAGTAAACTTGATATAGGTGATCCTCTGTACATCCACCCTAGTGACACTAGCACTTTGTCTATCATTAGCATTAAACTAAAAGGGACAGAGAACTACTCTGTTTGGTCTAACTCTATGAAACTTGCTTTGGAAGCTAAAAACAAATATGGTTTTATAGATGGTTCTGTGGTTAGGTCCACTACTGATGAAATTTTAGGAAAACAATGGGATAGGTGTAACTCAGTTGTGCTTACTTGGTTGTTAAACTCTGTTAGTGAGGATCTGTTTCTAGGACAAGTGTTTTCTAAGTTAGCTAGGGATGTTTGGATTGATTTAAGGGAAACCTATGATAAGGTTGATGGATCAGTGGTCTTTAACTTGCACCAAAAGATTAACTCATTATCTCAAAATGGCTCCTCAGTTTCTGAATACTATCACAAACTTAATACAATGTGGAAGCAACTGGACTCAATAGTTCAGTTGCCTTCATGCTCTTGTTCTGCTGCTGGAAAATTTAATGATTTCAATAGCTTAATAAAACTAATGCAGTTTCTTATGGGTTTAGATGATGCTTATCAACAAGTTAGGTCTAATCTTTTGTTGCAAGACCCACTGCCATCTGTTAAGACTGCCTTTTCTATAGTGTCTAGAGAGGAGTCACATAGAGGTTCCTCGCATAATACTAAAGGAACTAATGTGGCTTTTGTGTCTAAGGGGAGTCAAAATCAATTTACTGATAATAGAAAAGGCTCTAACAGAGGGCCCAATCCCAACCTGAAGTGCACCCACTGTAACAGAATTGGTCATACAGTGGATAGGTGCTTTGAGTTGGTTGGGTATCCACAAGGGGTTAAAAAGGGGTTCCCTAATAAGCAGGGCAATCAGCCTGCTAAATCTAATGCTTCTAGCAATATGTCTACTGGTAAAAATTCTTCTTCTGCTACTGCTTCTATTCCTTTTTCACCTGAACAGATATCCAAGTTAATGAATCTGATCAGTGAGAAAAGTGGAAATGAAGCTCAAAGTTCTAAAACTGGAGGTGAGAGTGTTATCATCTCTGGTTTTTCTTGTATGTCTAGAATATCTAGATTAGGCAGTATCTTTGACAATTGGTCTAATTGCTCTAGTTTCATTAAACATGCTATTAGTCATGGTTGGATCACTGATTCAGGTGCAAACCAACACATGACTAAAAGTGATGAAAGGATGTTTAACTGTATAGATGTAGGAGACTATGATATACAAGTTAAGCATCCTAATGGAACTTGTGCTAAAGTCACCAAGATAGGTGACATTCAATTAGCAGAAGGAGTTGTTTTAAGAGATGTTTTTCTTGTTCCTGATTATTGTGTGAGTTTAATGTCAGTTCATAAACTTGCAAAGGATAATCAGTTGTCTGTTTTATTTGATGAACATAATTGTTATGTTCAGGATTCCAAATCCAAGAGAATCCTGGTGACTGGTAGGCAGAGTGATGGCCTTTACTTTGTTGGTGAAAATGTGAGTAGTAACAATGTTTGTTTTAATAGTGTGAATGATAGAAATCTTTGGCATAGTAGGCTGGGGCACCCATCTGATCATGTTCTGGCCATTTTAAAAGATGATCTAGGAATTAATAAAACTGATTCAAAACCTTGTGAAATTTGCCATAAGGCTAAACAAGTTAGAGTTCCTTTTCCTATAAGTGAACATAAAACTAAAACCATAGGTGAATTAGTTCATTTGGATGTCTGGGGTCCCTACAAGGTAACTAGTAGGGAAGGTTATAAATATTTTTTAACAGTTGTTGATGATTTTACTAGAACTGTGTGGTGTTATATGATGAAAGGAAAAGGAGAAGTGTTTGAAAATTTAGTTGCCTTTTATGAGTTATTAATGACTCAATTTAAAACTAAAGTTAAGATGTTTAGGAGTGATAATGGAACTGAGTTCATTAATAAACAAATGGAGTCTTTCTGTGTGTCAAAAGGTATTCTTCATCAAACATCTTGTGTGTATACACCACAACAGAATGGTGTGGTGGAAAGAAAACATAGACATCTTCTTAACATGGCTAGAGCCCTTTTATTTCAGAGTGGTTTGCCCCTTAGGTTTTGGTCTGATTGTATTTTAACTGCTACATACTTGATTAACAGGGTTCCCTCTTCTGTTCTGTCTGGTAGAAGTCCTTATGAGGTAATGTTTGGGTTCCCCCCATTCTTAGTCATATTAGGAATTTTGGGTGTCTTTGCTTCAATACTATCTTAAATGAAAGTGATAAATTGTCTAGTAGAGCTGAAAAGTGTGTCTTAATTGGTTACTCAAATCTTAAAAAAGGATATAAGTTGTGGTGTTTGGACACAAAAAAGGTTGAGTTTTCCAGAGATGTTAGGTTTTATGAAGATATATATCCTTTTAAACAAAAAATTTTACAAACTGAATCTCTAGAACAAAATAATAATGGTCTTACAACATTAAATTTTTTTGATAATATTGAAGCAGATGAAACCCAGTCTTCTTATATGACTAATAACCTTCCCAATGATGAAAGGGGAACCACTAGTACTCATACAAATCTAACTAGTCAGCAACCAGGCACTGCTCCCAGGACTGCTGGGGGGGTAGACCATCATCTTCCTGATGGTGGACTGCAGCCTGGTAGTCCAGGATGTAGCATTCCTGAGGAGGCTGGCAATGATGTAGGATCTGTAAATGAAGAGTCTGACCCATCTGAGGGAAGTATTAGACACTCTACAAGGGTGTCTAATATGCCTAGGAAGTTTAGTGACTATGTTGTTGAGGGCAAAGTTAAGTATGGTGTTGAAAAGTGTGTGAATTATTCTAACTTGTCTTCTGATAATTTTAGTTTTGTTTCTAATATTAATAAGTCTTGTGAACCCACATCTTATTTTCAAGCCTCAAAAGATCCTAATTGGATTGAGGCTATGAATAATGAGATGGAAGCCTTGTATAGAAATAACACCTGGATTGTCACTGACCTACCCCCTGGTAGAAAGGCAATTGGGTGTAAGTGGGTCTATAAGATAAAGTATAGATCTAATGGTGAGATAGATAGATACAAGGCTAGGTTGGTAGCCAAAGGCTACAACCAAAGAGAAGGGTTAGACTTTGGAGAAACCTTTTCTCCTGTGGTCAAAATGGTCACTGTAAGATGTGTGATCAGTTTGGCTGTTCAAAATAATTGGACTTTGTTTCAGTTGGACATTAACAATGCTTTTCTGTATGGGTCAATAACTGAGGATGTTTACATGCAACTTCCAGAAGGGTATTCTTCTGAAGGTAGTTCTAAAGTGTGTAAACTTGTAAAATCCCTTTATGGACTCAAACAAGCTCCAAGAAAGTGGAATGAAAAGCTTGTTGAAGTCTTAAAAACTATAGGTTTCATGCAGAGTAAGTGTGACTACTCTATGTTTGTTAAATCTGTTGAAAATGTCTTTGTTGTTTTACTTGTGTATGTGGATGATATAGTTATCACTGGCAACAGTGAAAAGGAAATAAATAACATTAAAACAATGCTTAAAGAGAATTTTCAAATAAAAGATCTAGGAAAGTTAAAATACTTTCTTGGTATTGAGGTGTTATACTCTGAATCTGGTATATGTTTAAACCAAAGAAAATACTGTCTAGATTTATTAAGTGATTTTGGTTATCTTGGTTGTAAGCCTGTGAGTATTCCCATAGAACAGAATTATATTCTTTCTGTTAAAAGTGGGAAAAATGTTAAGTTCTTAAGTGATGTTACTGGTTTTCAAAGGCTCATAGGTAAGTTAATTTATCTATCCTTAACTAGACCAGATATTAGTTATGCAGTACAGTTTCTCAGTCAGTTTATGCATAAACCAACTGAAAATGTGCAGCAAATTGCCTTGAGACTGCTTAGATATCTGAAGCAGTCACCAGGCAAAGGCATCTGGTTTAAGAAAGGGGAGGATTTGAGTCTTTCAGCATATTCTGATGCTGATTGGGCCAAATGCCTTGTTACTAGAAAGTCTGTTACTGGGTTCTGTGTTTTTCTAGGTGAAAATCTCGTATCCTGGAAAAGCAAAAAACAGAACACTATAGCTCGTTCTTCAGCAGAAGCTGAGTACAGAGCTATGTGTACTACTACTTGTGAACTTGTTTGGATTTCCAATCTGCTAGTAGAATTGGGAGTTAAAAATAAGTTACCTTTAAAATTGTTTTGTGATAGTAAATCTGCTATATCTATAGCAGAAAACCCTGTGTTCCATGATCGAACAAAACACTTTGAGATTGATTTGTATTTCTTAAGGGAAAAAATCAGTTCAGGTTTTGTTCAGGTGCTCAAAGTTTCTTCTGATCAGCAAGTAGCTGATATTCTAACCAAAGGGTTATACAGTACTCAGCATGAGTTCTTGTGTAACAAACTTGGGTTGACAGACATGTTTAAGCAATCAAATTAAGAGGGGATGTTGAAAAATATAGTTATAATTTGATTACTTAAACGTATTGACATTGGGCCTAATGTGTTTGGGCTTATGCCCTGGTTGTTGGGCTGATGGTTTAATCTGTTTAGTTGTGGTCCGGTTCAAACTTGTTTGAACTGGTTCAATGTTGTTAAGTTGTTATAACAGGTTTCGAGATGTGTTTGTGGCCGTTGGATGAAAGTAATCGTGGACGTTGATTTGGTATCTTCGTCAGAAGCTTCTGGAGCTCCATATAAATACATCTTATTATTATTATTATTCAGTTTTATTGTTTTGTTATCGTCTCTGTATTCTCTCGTCTCTCTGAGTCTGTATTAGGGTTTGTACCCTTGTCTTTAGTTTGTGTCTGTACTCTCTTGATGATCTGCTGATATTATTGATCAGCAGATCTTGTTGATACTTTGTATCGTTTATTCAGTCTCAGTGATTTGCTGAGACTAGGGTTTGGGGGGTATTTTTTGGTTTGGGTTAATAAGAGCTTTCAGTCACCGTTTTGTCGCTATATCTTTGTTCTTTATATTGTGGTTGTGTTTATGTTTGAGTTGAGTTGTTTAGTTGTTAGATTCACAAAATTCTACAAGTACTTAATCATTCCATTCAGATGCTGAAACAAACAGTCTGAATGCTGAATGATTTAGACCTGAATGGTTAAGAGGCTGATTAAGAGACTACCAAACAAACCCTAAATAAAAATTGATAAAAAAGTAGTTTTTTTTAAATTAACTCTGGCCACTAAAAACGATTTTAACTATAACAATGACACATGGAAAGAGACCAAAAAAATTATCACAGGGCACCTAAAATGGTTGAGCATTGTAGCATATTACCACTTTAAAACGAAACATCACACGAAACAAAAACATAAACGTACCGAGCTCTTTTGATCGGGCAATGAGTGAATATTTAATTGAATATATATCAACATAGCCGATTACAGCTGAACGAAGATCCTTTCGGAGTTGGAGTACGACTTCCTTGAGTTTTTGGTTAAAGTACTGTGAAACATCATTGAACATGGCAGCACAACCATATTTATCCTTCTGTGCTGCCGTGATCGCCTGAGTATCCAAGACATATGGCAAGCAACCAGATGGCCTGTGTTGTGTATATAAAATGCTCGACCACCAAGAGAATACACCTTCTGTTTTTTGAGAACCAAATAATGTGTTATTTATTTATGAATTGGTCTGTTTGAACCAAATGACAGAAAAAAAGGTAGCTAAAAAGTAAACATGTAAATGGGTTATCTTTTAAACGACTAACTCACTCTTAAAATCTATCTATAAATCTATACCAATGTCTATCATGAGGCTAGAATCGTCAACTACTAAGAAAGAAACACATTTGCAACACACCATGATAGCACTAGACTACAAGCCCTTTGGTAACCTTCTAAGAATATATGTACAAATTTCTACTTTTTTGACCGAACTTGTTACCTAACATGTCTGACCAGAAAATTTATTGTAATTTTATTGACACGTTAACTATTTATTAAAAATAATTATAAAATTGACCAAAACTTGACTAGTTACACATACATCAGTTCTCACCTTAATAATAGTCGTAAATTGTGATATAACATCAGGAATGTAAGTTTTAACTTCTTCAGTAGACATACTAAGTTGATAGCCAGCGATAAGATCGTTTAGGCCTATATCAAATGTGTACAACGCTAGTGAAAACTTGTACTCTTCAGGGAACATGTCCTTATAAATGTCTCCTGCAACATAGTTAATGTCACATCAAATGCATGATATAAAAGTCATTTATGTAACGAGTCAAGAATGAGTACCTTTTTTACGAATTGTTTGGGATTTTTGTTTGAAATTGTTGAATTCGGCATACTGGACATCTAAGGAAATCGGGCTAAACCCGCTTTGAAAAATGGTAGTGTTTTGACGCCGGATTGTGGATCCGATGGTTGCAAAATTGGCCCCATGGCTAAAATTTGTACCCATTGAATCTAGAAATGGACTAAGATGAGGCATTCCAAAACTTTCAGCTGAAAAATTGAAAGAAGTTGTAAATATTGGAAAATGGAACTCACTTCTCACAAATCAAAAGTAACTTCTATTAGGGAATTGGATTTTTCTATCACTAAAAGTCACTTTCAAAAAAACAATACTAAAAATTAAATGGAGGTGAAGAGTGTTTTCCAAACTATACGGATGAATAATAATATTTTCTCACTCACAACCACGCACAATCTCATTCTAAAATACGAGAGATTCACTCACAAACATATGAGGCACCTACTCTGAATGATCTTACTATGTTACTTGATCACTCCTATTATTTGGTCTATTGTTTGTTATTGATGTCGATGGTCTTCTTGAAGCAGCCTCTTTATCCCTAGCCGTAAGAGAAATGTTTTGGCTACATTTCACTCTCCCAAGATCTTATCATTAGCTTTGTTATATGTGAGATTTACTGGGTCCGGTTGTTATTTTTGTAAGTGATTTTAGTGAAGCAGTCAACAAACTTGGTTACTATCGTGTGAAGCTACGACAAACATGTACCTATGAAATCAATTATAAGACGTCCGTCACAGACGCGGCCAGCGGGAGAACCGAAGAAGGTTTCGCCGTTAGGTGGCAGGGCAGCATTTTGTCCAAACATCGCCACTATAGCTCCGGTATCAGAATTGGAATCACCGAAGTTAAAAATAGCCGGAAAAATAATCTCCAGCGAAGAGAACGTGAACATTGGAAGCAATAATGTAACAGATATTAGTAACTTCCAAATCACTTCCATTTTGTCGATGAGAACCTAAAGGAGAAATTTGCAAATTTAGAAAGTATCAACTACAATTCAGCAATGGGGTTTGAGTTTTCATCAACCACAAAATGTAACTTTCTCTTTCTAATAATTTCATATTCCATTCACGCTCAACCAACGTGACTCACGACAACCACAAAAATACCATGGGTTTTTTTTATTTTTATTTTTTAACCAATGTGATAATCCAAAATATCATTAAAAAAGGATGAGGCTACTCGTATGCTTAATGTACCCTCCGTGTAAGATAGAGTAAAGAGGTGATATGATTCATTTAGAAGCAAGAATGGGGTAAATCAATTGAATAGCGTGAAGCCGCGTAAAAGTGACGATGTCTAAAATTTAGACGCAAAGCGATGGCTTTCGTACATGAGGCGTAAGATTATTATATAAGTTAAACCTTATTTATATCTATATTTTGAGTAAAGTATGCTAAAAAACTATAAGATATATAAAAAAATTATATAATAATCTTACACCTCCTGTACGAAAAGCCACCGCTTTGCGTCTAAATTTTAGACATTGATGTGAATGGATCATTGACTTTTATAATAATATATTACTGTATTTCCTTCAACCCCCACCACACACGCACACACACTCCCCACCTCCATTTTTGTGTTTGAAAAGTTGAACCAACAGCCATATGACACATCATGCCCCTCTTTTCTCCATCTTCATTTCCCGGTCTTAGGCCGTGGGGTATACTTTAACTCTACCTAGATGTTAAATCCTCTATTTTTTTCCCTTTCACACTATTTCACTTCAAGAAAATGGTATACAATAAATGTTAAAATGTCACATCACCGTTAGCACCCTTGATGTTAAGGAACAACCCCTGACCTTATACTAATTATAAAAGTTAATGATACATTCACATCAATGCACAACAGTCACTATTGCAACACTATAAAAGTTAATGATCCATTCACATCAATACAAAAGTCATTCACATTAACAATCATCTAAACAACGATAATTATAAAAGTAGTCAATGAATTTTCTTGTTATTTAAAGTTTAAACTGATGAAACAAAATAACAAGAAGGGAAAAAAATGATATTTGATTTTACTTGTAAATAATAAACCAAATAACAAATTCCATCTTAATATCGTTTATGGCACGCAAATTCAATTGGCGTTGGCGGGTCAGAGAACGACCCGTTAACAATCTGATCAAAGATCCATTTATTGGCTGCTTGGGTGTAATGCACTCCATCCCAATTAATCACCACCGTTGGATCGTCGCATGCTTTGCCTACTAGAATATCTTCACCATTGATTTTGACTTTACCACCACAACCAATATGCATATTGTAGTTGTACTTTCCTCCATGGCCACAACAAGCTCTCAATGGATGCACAAACCCTGGCATTTAAACAATGTACAACTTCTTTATATATGTACACTAAGAGGGTGTTTGGGATTGCGTTTTGAATCTGATTTTTAGATTATTGTGTTTTGAAAACGCAGATAATCAGTTTTTTAGTGTGGATTGCGTTTTGAAAACGCAGATAATCAGTTTTTTAGGCTACCAAAATGCAATAATCTATAAGCAGCTCCACCCATGCTTTTCCAAAACGCATAATCTGTTTTGAATAATCGATCCCAAACACCCCCTAAGATATATAGTGAGTCGGGTAACATGTCAAAATAAAATACGTCACCATATCGGGTTGCTTGGGTAATGAGTGCATGCTTGACCGAATAGACATCAACATAGATGATCGTGGCCTTGGGTAGATCCTCTCGCAGTTGGTTAACCGTTTCTTTTAATTGGTGATTAAAAAACTGAGCGAGTTCATTATACGGGCCCACGCATCCATACTTGTCCACTTGTCCAGCGGTGACTAGTTGACGGTCCAACACATACGGGAGACATCCAAACGGACCCGTATTGTGTATCCAAAATGATCTTCCTCCTTGATCATATATATCCTGATCAAGAAGAACCATATTTATTGTAATTGAATAATATATACAGTCAAAAGTGGCATTTGATTTGTAGCAAATAGTTATATATTTGTTAGAGTGCTAGCTATCACATTAAATTTTACTACAACGAAAAGAAAATGATAATTAATTCTCTTTTATAAAAGAATTGATGAAATATGTAGTGTTAAAGGGTCAAGCACGGTATGTTTGATACATCTATTGAACCAAAATGCTACACGTTTGCAAAACAAGTGAATTTCTTAATACTTGCTTGTTTAACAAAGGTTACACGACATGGCACGTGTAACACCATTAAATGTAACCAGTTCAATAACACGAGCACCACTACATGGTGTGTTTTAACACAACTAAATTAAGTAGTTTAATAACTTAGGTGACACGAAATGTTTACTTCGATTCACTTAACACAACTAGCAGGCTAGAATAAAAGTTACCAGAAACTATAGATTGCATATTAATTATTTATAAAAAATCGTTTTGATAGGCATATGCGGGTTTTATCCACCCGATCCCTGACTTGAAGTAGGTCAGTCCGGCTTAGTTTGGAACAAAATCAAAACCCTTTAGAGTTGGTGTTAAGTCATTAGTCATGTCTTGTTGACGGATCATATAAAAAAGTGGCTGCCTAGCTAATTACCATTTAATAGGGCGGGCTAACCATATAAACAACGATGCACACCTTAACGACGGTCTTGAACTGCCCCACGATGTCAGGAACACTTGCCCTAACTTCATCAACAGTCAACTTTTGAAACAAGCCAGCGGTTAAATCATTTTGCCCAATATCAAACGTGTACAAACCACGTGCAAAATATTCAACTTTTGGCACCAGTTTGGTATGGTCATCTGCATTTATATTTTTGTAAGGATACAAATTATTTAATCGATATAAATGGCGGGTTAAGTCAGGAAATGAGACCGACCTGTTTTGTGGTGAATGGTTCGAACCCTGTGTTGGAAGTCACTGAATTGGTGGCATTGAACATCTAATGAAAAGGGACTGACCCCAGTTTGATGAAGGGGTCTGATGCTGGATGCAGCTGTGGCGAAATTCACACCATGGCTGAAGTTTGCACCAAAGGCGTCTAGGAATGCACTCAACAACGGCAGCCCCAAGCTTTGGGCTGAAGATTTAGTTATAAAATTATAAGAAAAGATGTCAAAACTTTGTACATGCATTCTGCTAATTAATTAAAGCTACGTACCCGATTCATTCATACTACATTAACCAAATAAACTTTGTATTGTAAATGTTAAACGGTTCATATTTCAAACTCAACGGTTTTCTATAATTTTAACAGGTTTAAAACTTTTTTTATTTTATTTTGTAAAGAGTAAGACATGAGAGTTCAGCTTTATACCATAAAAAACAGAAATTGAATTTAAATAATAGCATGACACGATGGAAAGCTTGACTTCAAACACAACGGTTTTCTATAATTTAATTTTCAGAAAGGGGTGGCGGCACAGCTTTTTGCCCGTCTGCCCGTTATCTTGATGTAATTTTCTTTCTCCGGGAATGAAAGTACAACGTTAATATAAAAAAAATCTTTTTTATTTATTTAGACAGCTAATTAGATTTGAATTTAGCTAGACAAAAGTATACTAATAAAAAAAAAACAAGTTGAATTTTAATAATCTAAATTATGAAACATTAGGAAGCTAGCCCTGATTCCAAACACCAACAGTTTCGCTTGATTTATTTTCCTTTGATTGTTTATTATTTATTTGGACAACTAATCTAATTTTGGAAGTAGTTAGGGTTCTAACTTATGTTATAAAAAACAAAGTGAATTTAGATAATCTAAAGTGTTAAACATTTATTATTGATCGATTATTAATAATTCAGTGTGCCTTGTAAGTAACACTAGCTCCTAAGTTTTTTATATTCTTGGCAGTTAGAATTGTTATTAAAAACATTTCCAGCATATATTATTATTATCAGCTAAATGTCCTAGTTAACATAAATTATTAAAATTCAATTTTTACCTAGAAAAACTTTCTGAAAGTTAAAAAGAGAGAAGGGTAAATACCTATGAAGTCGATAACTAGACGGCCATCACAGTACCTACCAGCCGGGCCATGAAAATACGACTCTCCATGGGGTGGTCCGGCCTGTCCAAATGCCGCGGACCAACCACCTGTGTCAGAATTCGAGTCTCCAAAGTTGAAAATAGCCGGGAAATCACACGGGTGTTTGTTTATATCGGCAGCATTCACAACACCGGTCAACAGCAAATACAGCATAGCAGCTTCCAACAGAACATTCCTTCGGCTACAGAACTCCATGAGTACTATTTAGAGAAAGTTAAATGGTAAGATATTGAATAAGAGAAATGTGAATATATAATATATGAAGAGAATATGAGTTGCTAGAACTGCCCATGACATGTACAACGTGGGCTTGATGCAAATTGTATCTAGTAAATTACTAAAATGGGTTTGTGAAAAAAGATGGTCTTGATGTGTATGGAGTGAAGAGAAACAAGGTCAAGGGGTATTTACGTCTTTTTACATGTGTGGCATGACTCATTGGCTCCAAAACCGTCACAGCATTCACAGTAGGTCCCCCATTTTATATGAGTATGTCCCTAAAATTATATGGGGTGGGTGTGAGTGGTTGTGAGTGAAGAAAAATGGGGAATCTACTGTTGATCGGTATAATTGGAGTTACTTGAGAATCTTTTAGGGAAAACTGGAAGGTGTATTTATTTTTTTAGTATTTATTGAAAGTAGTTGTGAGTGGAGGAGAGAGAAACTGTAATGATTTTTAGTGTAATATGTGGTTGTGATGAAATGAGGAATGGGGAAGCAACTGTGAATGCTATAACAAATATCCTAATTTTAGGTCTAAACAAAACCGTATCCACTTTCTGTTTCACAATGAAATTGAGGATGATATGTATAAAGTTCCTCATATATATATATATATATATATATATATATATGGGAATGGATATATGGAAAACCCTTCTAAACTAGAAAACTTTGAAAACCCAATCTACACCATCCATTCCATTAGATCAAAGGCTAGGATTTAATATTTGACTTTATGGTGAGAGAAATATTTTTTTATTAGCCAAAAGGACAAGGAAGGGTATTATGGGTAGACAAGTTGTGACACTCTCTCCTCTCTCCTCTTTCTTACGTTCTCTCTCCTCTCACCTCTCTCCTCTTTCTTATCAACTTCATTATAATAATACATCCTCTCTCCTCTCTCCTACTCCTCTATCTTACGTTCTCTCTCCTCTCTCTCATCTTTCTTATCAACTACACCATAATAATACATCCTCTCTCCTCTCTCATCTTTCTTCTCAAAACACCTTTATTTTTCATCTCTCACCTCTCACCTCTCACCCCTTTCTTCTCTAGATATCTCATCTCTCACCTTTCTTCTCAAAACACTTGTATCTCTCATCTCTCACCTCTTACCCCTTTCTTCTCTAGATATCTTTCACCCATCACCTTGTTCATCTCAATCACCAATGATATCGGGTGGGTGGTGGTTATTGGTGACATAAGCAAATAACGAGTGGTGGTGGTGCTTCGTGATTCCAGATATCTCTCACCTCTCACCCTTTTTTTTCTTGAACATGATTATCTCTCATCTCTCACCTCATTCTTCTCCAGATGTCTCTCATCTCTCACCCCTTTCTTCTCAAACACCTACGAAATGACAAGTAATGGTGGTGGTGGTGTGTCGTGATTTTGGTTGTGTCTTAACATCCAACCGGCGGCGGCGGGAGCCCTCCGGCTGCTGCTCCTTCTCTCTCTAAATCTCTCTCTCTCTCTAATAATTAGTAAAGTAGATGTGTGTATGTATGTTTATATGTATCAGAGGAAAGGTGAGACACCAAGAATTAAATTGTTGTGAGTTTGAGAAACATTCTTCTTTTGGAGTCACAAAAGGTGAGACACCAAGACTTAAAATTGTTGGGTTTTTACTTTTTTCTGATAACCTATATTTTAATTTGGGTTTTTACTTTTTTTCTTTTCATTTATTCAGTTTTTTTCGTTTTATATAAAAAAATTGAAGTGGTTTTTGGTTTTATTGTGAAGATATTCATCCGAGGTGTTAAAAGGTGACCGGAGATGGTCGGAGAGGATGGCCGGTGTTAACAGAGAAGAAGGGGTTGCAAAAGTTTGCCATGTGCAGATATGGCTGGACCATCTAGCAAGAAAAGGTATCATTGATTGACCACTACTTAGCTTTAACATGTGTTATCATTTTCTTAAGATTGACCAAATTGATAGACTCTTTGTTTAACTACAATAACATGTGTTATAGGCAAAAGGTAACCGGAGACGGTCAGAGAGGATGGCAAGCGTATACAGAGAAGAAGGGGTTGAAGGTGTTCTTTGTCGTTGTGTCATTAATGTGGCTGCGTCCTTAAAAGAGTTCTTTGTAGTTGTATCCTTAATGTGTATGTTATTTGTCAGAATAACGTGTAATCGTGTGACAACATTTAACACAAGTTAGTTTAATTTTATGGATCTTCTATTGTAATGTAATGGTAAGTCAAACTCCTAGTACAGTTTATTTTGATTCCCAAAAAAACATGGGAGGTCATATGAGATGGGATAACACATGTTAGTAATAACACATGTTAACACATGTTAGGTACATATTATTTGGTCTGAACCTTTGTAATCGTGTGACAACATTTAACACAAGTTAGTTTATTTTTATGGATCTTCTATTGTAATGGTAAGTCAAACTCCTAGTACAGTTTATTTTGATTCCCAAAAAACATGGGAGGTCATATGAGATGGGATAACACATGTTAGTAATAACACATGTTAACACATGTTAGGTACATATTATTTGGTCTGAACCTTTGTAATCGTGTGACAACATTTAACACAAGTTACTTTATTTTTATGGATGTTCTATTGTAATGATAAGTCAAACTCCTAGTACAGTTTGTTTTGATTCCCAAAAAACATGGGGGGTCATATGGGATGGGATAACACATGTTAGTTTTTTTGTTGTCCCTTTTGTCTGTCTGCTTTTACCCTTTTTTTGTATGTTTTGATCGACTGTGTCGCCGTTTTAAAACCTTTTTATGGATGTCCTATTATAATTCTTCGATTCCCAAAGAAGATGGGATGGGGTATGTGAGATATGATAACACATGTTAATACAAAGATGAGATAACACGTGTTAGAGATAACACATGATGGTAAGTCAGACTTCTAGTACAGTTTATTTTGATTCCCAAAAAAACATGGGGGGTCATATGAGATGGGATAACACATGTTAACACATGATGTATAAAAACTATATGGCCCGACTTTGGTGTCCCCTTTTGATTTAAGTTCCTATTAGTAACTCCCTATTAGTAATGTATGAGCTAGGTTACTGGTTGGTACATATTAATGGCCTGAACCGTTTTAAAACCTTTTTATGGATGTCCTATTATAATCCTTCAATTCCCAAAGAAGATGGGAGGGGTATGCGAGATATGATAACACATGTTAACTCATGATGAGATAACACGTGTTAGGAATAACACATGTTATTTGGTAACATTTATTAAACTTGTATTTTATGTCAGCCCTTTTTACTTCATAAGTTTACTGAGAAAATAAAGCATACAAACTATTAACACACATTATTACAAAGTATCATTACAAACTATTGACCACTTTAATAAAATAAATCTAGTAATTCTATAAATTGAATACCAAAAAGAAGACGTTATTCAAAGTTTTTCTACATATTTTTCTCGGCTTCCTTGGACTTCATATGTTAACATAACCGGTGGGGGGTCTTCGTTATTAACTGCAAAACAATAGATGAGGTGTTAAACGGTGTGACTAACTCATCATCTAAACATACTAACAGAAGTAACACATGTTAACCCAGTCAGGCATCATCTATGATACTTCCAAAAATAACCAGTGTAGAACGTGAGACACATGTTAATACAAAAACGAAAATCCATGCGGTGGGGGATCTTCATTACCTCTGCACCAAAAAAAATGAGGTGTTAACATGTGTTACCCAACCATCATCTAACATACTAACATAAAAAAACTGATTTAAAGCATAGTAAATCTAAAAAATCTTGTGGCATCATGTGTTGCCAAATAATGATCTATGATACATCCAAAAGTAAACCAGTAGAACATGAGACACATGTTAATACAACCACGAAATCCATACAGATATATGTTAACACCTGTTAACCCAAAAAAATCCAGTTAACATGTGTTACCCAAATCAGCATCTAGCATACTAACAAAAAATACTGATTTAATGCATACTAAATCGAAAAATCTTGTGCCATCATGTGTGCCAAAATCATAAAATATGATACTTACAAAAAATAACAAGTGTAGAATGTGAGACACATGTTAATACAAAAAGGAAAATCAATGCAGAATATGTTAACACATGTTAATACTACAATCCAGTTAAAGTGAGTTACCGAAACCGTCATCTAACATACTAAACGTAAAAAACTGATTTAATTACAAGAACAGACCATCAAAATCCAAACATGTTTTTTTTAGAGAAATCACTTCTCAGTCATCCAAACATATAAACAAACATGACACAACAGATTATAACACACGGGAAAAAAAAAATACAAACGAAAAAACAAAAATCTATATTAACCGAACAAAGAGCTTTGTCAACCACCCTAAAACAGAAACACATAAACAAACATAAGTAACTTCTAACACAAAAGACCTTATAACTAGATTCCATACAATCACCATTAAACTTCTAACATACTAACAGAAGTAACACATGTTAACCCAGTCGGGCATTTCATCAAACACATGGAGTGCATTATCCAAAACACAAAAAAAGACATTATAAACAAAAAAACAGAACCAGTGAAAAAGAATCTATTCAACAACAAACAACAAGTAAAACACAACATTACATTCTGCACTTAAATTAACACAAAAACAACAATATTATCCACTTAGGCATTTCATCAAACACATGGAGTGCATAAACTTTAATCAACAAATTTACCTATGATCTTTATGGTGGGTCAAACAATAAGAATAGAGAGCATCAATACAGCTTCAAAATAAAAAATGTTTACACATAGACGCTGAAAAAAATCTAGCAACGATCCAAAACAGAACACAGAGACAAAAACAAACCTAAGAAAAAAAACACAACTCCAAAAAAGGCAAAAACAAAAAACACTAACCTCGATCCATGTTACTCACCTGGTACATCTTCATCGACTGGGAATCTGCTCTGTTTTGGATATGCTATGTTTTCTGATGGTGGTGGTGGTTAGGGTGGTGGTTAGGGTGGTCGATGGTGGTGTATATGGTGGGAGGTGGTGGTGGTAAACGGTGGTGGTTAGGGTGGTCGACGGTGGTGTATATGGTGGGAGGTGGTGGTGGTAAACGGTGGTGGTTAGGGTGGTCGATGGTGGTGTATATGGTGGGAGGTGGTTCATCATCCTAGAGAGAGAGATGAAGGTAGAGAGAGAGGGTTGATATTTGAATTTGAATATGAAAAAAAAAATTAAAGAGAGAGAAGAGGAAAACATATATGTATGGAAAGAGAGAGAAGATGTAGTGTACTTGATGACTGACAATGACAAGTGGGTGAGTGGTGACAAGTAGGGTATATAGTGAAATTACTTTCTTACCCTTCTAGTGTTATTATATTGATTTTTGAGATGGGTGATGTGGCACAATTCTAGCCACATGTAAGGTTTCTAAAGTTTTCTAGTTTAGGAAGGTTTTTCATAGATACTTATACATATATATATATTGTATATACAATATACGATAGTATGTTACATAATAATAACTTTACAATACAAGTTTCTTAGTATACAAAGTGAGTCTCAACTCTCAAGTCTCAACAAGTTTCATTCATAAATCATAAGTCCAAAAAGGTATCAAATAACGAAAATGATTTTACGAAAATTAAAATCGCTAGGTTACAAGCGATGTGTTTTGAGTTTTGGTCAAGTTAGATTCATATGGTGCTCGTAAATCTTGATCGCGATTTGGACAATTAGACGCAGTGACGGATCTAGAAGAGTTAAGGGGTAGATATTCTATGTGATTTCATATGCTTGTGAGAGGCTTTGCTATGAAACTATCACGTGATCATGCTAGTTTATCCATTTGGCGTGGTTAACCTAGTTATTAGTATGCTATCAATTTGGCAAACCTTTAATTATATCAACCGGTCCGGATTAATGGTTTGAAGAGAGCTTGGTTGAAGGGGTTATAAAAGTAGAGAGCCTCATGGATGGCACTAATGAAGCTACCTTGGATCTTCCAACTAGAGAATCCTACAATTCCCTTGAAGGGAATTGCTAAGACAAGTAACGTTCATTAGTCTGACCACAAGGGAGGGGGGTTCATGTATGGCCACATTAAGGTGCGAGAGTAGGATTAAATTCTTTGATAGATGGAGAAATTTTTATGGTCCTTTGACATGATATGCCTTTTAGCTATTTAATTGCGAATCACAGCCACCTCTCTTATAGAGTCATCTCAGAGACCTCGTTAGCTAATAGAACTCATAATTACCCAAAAATCCAATGGTTGAATCTTTTGTCTTCGTTCATCGGGCTGACATGGTAGTTTTGTACCCTATGAATTGACATGATAGCCATTTAATCAACGTCATCTCATTAAGTCACATGTACTGTCATGGCCCTATCCGATCAACGCTTCAAATTGGTACGTATCCTTTCCACCAAGGTAAACCTGTCTTGTGAAATGTGAACCCACTAGCTTCGTCCATTTTTCTTTATGTAAAAGTATATAATATTGAAGTCAGACCATCTAACAAAAACGACTCTGTGGCCCAATGGATAAGGCGCTGGTCTACGAAACCAGAGATTCTGGGTTCGATCCCCAGCAGAGTCGCTTTTATTTTTCGCTTTATATTTTTAACAATTTGTCCCAGACTTTTTTCTTACTTATATGATATGTCTCCTACGAGACTTGGTCACAAAAAGTTCTAAAACAGTGAAAAAAAGGTTCATTAATATTACAAAAAATATTACAAGTATCCATAAACAAGAAAACTGTTGCAAAAACTACATTATCTATGGGAACCAGAAACGCGCCTGCAAGATTCGGTTAGGGGTATCTTGGGTACACTTGCAAAGCCATCTTGAATATGACTAGCTACCCATTTGTTAGCTGCTTCGGTATAATGTATTCCATCCCAACTAATATACTCTAACGGGTTGGCGCAAGCTTTACGACCACTCCCATCTTTCCGTAAACATGTCCCTAAAGGATCTGTGAAGCCTGCAAAAAGATCAGCATTCGAGCAGATCAATAAACGCCAAAAATCTTATCCGTTGGCAAAAGGTGCATTTGACAATATGCCCTATAAACATACTCAAAATATAGCCCATTGAGTCAATTGGCCCGTAAAAATGCTATGCCGTTAAAGTGAAAATCAAAATAGTTGCTTACCATGCTTGTTTGCTTCACTAATGAGAGAATATTTGACCGAATAAACATCAACATACACCAATGATGATTCTTGAAGCTGTGTTCGCAGTGTTGATACCCTATCTTTGAGTTGTTTATTGAATTCTTGTGCTACTTTGTTGTATGATTCAACACACCCGACTTTGTCTACATTTTCTGGAGCTGGTGGATAATTTTGTACCAGGAAAGGCAGACATCCGATTGGGCCCGTATTATGGATCCAAAATGTTCTTGCTCCTCCTTGATAAAGTTTCTGTAACAGAATCAGCAACGTTAGATTAGAAAAAGCAGAAAATATGATTCATTCGGTTTGCAATGACATCTATCGAGTCTGACCAGTCCATCAGTCCATTTAGTATGAAGAAACATTAATAAAACCAAAAAACATCCAAATGGACTAAAACCATGATGCAAAGGTTGTCTGTATATGTTGAAAATGAAATACCTCAACAGTAGAAGACAGCAGATTAATTATATCGGAGATACATTTCATCACTGCTTCTTCTTTCATTGATGTAATCCCAGCATGAAGATCATTTTGTCCAATGTCAAATGTGTAAAGGGCCTGCGTATAATCCTCAGGTCTTGGAAGACGGTCTTTAATTTCAGTACTTTTCTCTGACCCGGAACCCACATAAAATTCAAGAATAAACATCAGTTGGTCCCAAATTCGATAAAAAAAAAAATTAAATATGAAGATTTTTTTTTTTACTAATCAAAATAATAATTCCCGGACAAAGAAAATTACATCAAGATAACGGGCAGGCGGGCAACAAGCTGCGCCGCCACCCCTTTCTGAATAAAAAAATACTCTTGATATTTCCAAATTTTAGCAACAAACTTTTACTTTAGGAGCAAAACAAAAACCGACGTACAGGTTATTACCAATGTTAGCAATCAACTTCATTTAAACTGATATTAGATGCAATTTGGCTGATGTGGCACTCGTTGATGCCATGCCAACTGCCACAAATGCAAAGATTGTTAATGTGAACACTAAAATGACAAATAAGATGCAATGTCAGCCATTTTTGGTAGGAAAAAGATATATAAAAAAAGACCTCCTTCCAGCTGACAGGTCATTTGGTTTGAATCAATAAAAAAGCAGGCTTTAGTTGGTAAAATCTGTAATGACATGTACGTTGGTTTCGATTTTGCACCTAATTAAAATTGCAAAAATCAGAAATGAATGTAGAGTCCATTTCTATTTGTGCAGTTTTCCCCAAACATTTTGACTAAACGATGTATACCTTCAAGATACAACTCAGAAGATCGTCTTTTAAATTGTTCAAACTGTGACAGTTGTACGTCAAGAGTGAGAGGGTTAAAGGTCTTGTTTAGCATCAAAGCATCTGCAGGCTGAATGGTGGCTCCACTTGCAGCGAAATTAGCACCATGTCGAAAATTTGTTCCAATAGAATCCACATATGCACTTAAATATGGTAAACCTAATTTTTCAGCTGCAGATATTTGTCCAGAAAATCAAACCCATATTAAGTATTGGAAAAAACAAAAATAGTAAACTTAAAAGATTGATACTCAAATGGGGCAGACCTCACCCAAAGCGTATTTTGTAATGCATAAAACCTCCCAAATCATTTTATTAAGAATATTATCATATCACTAAAATCATAACCAACACATTTATTATTCATAAAGTTTATAAAAACTTGACAAAAACTGTTCCGGATCAATCCAATCCGTACCGGTAAAAAAAAATACTAGTTTTGACCCGTTAGTCAACCGGCATCATAAAGACGAAAGATGATTGTGTTGAGCAAGTTCAAGCCTTTAAATCTCTTTATGAAGATTTGGTTCACTTCTTTAAAGTGAACTAAAGATTCAACCTTGACCCAATTCATTAAATTTTCCCAAGATCGGGCCCATGTCATTAAACTGTTCCATTAGAATCTTGATATATCATTTAAGGAAAAAAGATCCGACCTTTCAAGTTAAGTTCAACATTAGACCTTTGAGTCTCTTTATTTATATTTGATCCACTTCTCTAAAGTCAACTCAAAATTCAATCAAAACATCAAGATTTGACCCACATCACTAACTTAAAGAAGAATCTCTGGTACCCAACTAACAGAAAGACCTAAAATTCAATCACTGTATTGATCTTTTATGGATAAATTTACCTATAAAATCAATGATTAGACGCCCATCAGAGTACCTGCCAGAAGGTTTATGAAAAAAAGTCATCCCATTAGGAGGAAGGAGAGGGCCAAACACAGCAGACACAGCCCCTGTGTCTGAATTTGAGTCACCAAAGTTGTAAATTGCTGGAAACTGACATGAACTTGATTGTTGATGATTATTATAAACATTTGAGATTCCACTTTCTTTAAACACCATATACATAGAGTATGTAGCAACTAAGAGAGCTCCTATTGCCACCAGTAAACCCCTTCCTCTGCTTAGATTGGTGACCCATTGTCTCCAGTCCATAGTTGGAGTCTGTTGATACTAATTCTTGGTTTAAATTAACTGAAAATTTTCACTTGGGACTTTTAACAAACACCTGGAGTGCATACACGAATGTCAAGGTTGCTTCAACTTTAATAGTTGTTGTATTGATGGGTTGTTTACTTGATTGATTAGGATCCTTCACCGGCTAAATTTTGTTTGTTTATATATTTAATATAAACAAGGCGATTCAGCCTAGAAAATTTTGGTATTTTAAGTGTTTTCTTGGCGTTTAGATCCGAACAATTTTTTTTTTGGCAATATGTTTTTATTCGTTAAATTTGAATAAACAAAAACCCTTCAAAGTCTAGTCTATGAACTTTTAATGTTTTATTTAATATAAACAAGGCGATTCGGCCAAGAAATTTTTGGTATTTTAAGTGTTTTCTTGACGTTTAGATCCAAACAATTTTTTTTTTGCAATATGTTTTTATTCGTTAAATTTGAATAAACAAAAAGCCTCCAAAGTCTAGTCTAGGAACTTTTAATACGACACGAAACTAACATGAAAGCCATGAATTTGAGTTTAGTCTAATGGACCTAGATTAGTTTCATGTTGAATCTACAAACATATTTAGTTAAATAATTGGTGTCATGTTAACTTGACGGGTTCGTGAATGTATTCTAAGAATTTTTAAAGGGCGTGTGACGACATGAGAATACGCCCGAAATCTACAACTGTTTAACCGACTAACAACTAGACATAATATCTTTGCAAAACGCCCGGAATCTTTTACTAGCATAACTTTTCCCAAGTGTTTAATAACCAATGTAACTCAACTAATAATTATATAAACTTAATTTAGAAAATATATGGACATGCAAATCCCAACAAATAGTATCAAAGTTGTAGTTTAAGTGAATTGGGTTTCGCATAAACAGTTGAACAAAAGAAATAAACAGGGGCGGATATATAGTACAATAAGGGGGACATATGTTACCCCTTAATTTTCCTAGCGAAGTGAAAAGAATTTGTTTTTAATGTATTTTTAAAAACCGCTACCCCTAAAAACAAATTTTTTGGTACCCCTTAAAATATTTTTTTATAAAATGTTACCCCTTGTTTTATTTTCTAGAACCGCGACCGGAAATAAACCTTTTTATTTTCTACTTGAGCAAAATCCATTAGTTTAATTATGCAGAAATCATTTCATTTCATGCATGCAACTATTTCAAATATAAGATTAGCATAATCACCATAACCAGACCACATAACCCTTTGGGAATTACAAATAAACTTCAAGAACCGCTCGAAATAATCGGATTCTTGTTGTGATGCAAATACAACCCAAAGTAGATGCGACTGTGAAGCTAAGTGCAGGTCAAGATAAAAAGTGCACAGCCGTGTGAATCTACAGAAGCCGAGAGCGAATTTTGTAGAGACCCATAATCTTTCCCACTCCAGACCTCTTTGCATGAACATGACCCAAAATTTATAGTCGGAAACGCCTTTGAAAGACTCGATACAGTCGTGGAAATAACTGTTTTTGTGGGATTCAGGTTGAAATAAGCAAGATACACCTTTCCTGAATCATTAACAACTTTTGTAATAAACCTTCTATATGTTTATTTAAAAAATACAGTCTGAACCTTACCATTCTTTCCTGTTGCAATCCACGAACGAACACCTCCAGGACTCGCATTAGCTTTCATTAATTTCATAGAAGCACATGAACCAGAATAACTATTCATGAGCGTTCCGTTATTGCTTAGCTCCCACATCTGAATACAATAATAAAATAAAATAAAATTGGTAAATAAAACTCGACATGTCTTTTCCAAACGAAAAAACTAGAGGTGGAAAAATGGGCAGTTTGGGTGGGTTGGGTTATCGGGTCAAAACAAGTTGTGTCAACTAGAAACACTTCTAAAAGAATTGAACTTTTTTGTATCAACAAAAACTAGTGTATTAAATATGATTAAAGAATCATATTATTTTGATAATAATCTAAAGTTTTTGAGTAACAGTTTAGGAGGCTGTAAGCACTCATCATCATACTCAGTTAATTCCACCCATAGCAAAGCTAAGGTAGGGTCTGAGGAGGGTAAGATGTAGACAGCCTTACCTCTACCCCTAAGAATAGAGAGGCTGCTTCTAATGAGACTCCCGGCTCGATGTGGTTTTGTATCAAGCCTTGGACGTAAGGCACAGAACACTTAGCAATCGGGACAAACCCGATCGGTGTATGTACCCCTTTGTCTTTTGGCTATCCATGCCACCACATGATGCATGATTTACCGTCCGTCGTTTTTAAAGTTATTTTCACGAAATTAGTAAAATAACGTTAAAACTAGTGCAACTTTACTTTTGCCCTCAAGGGCCACACAGATATACATTATATGCGCACACTGTAAGTGGGCGTAAGCCAATTGAAAATACACTTAAGTTGTCTTTAAGCCAATTGTCCCATTTACGTTTACTTTTTTTCTTTATTCTATTGTTTGACCCATTAAGAGATAAAACATATTCCTAAGCGACGCTTATAAGTTAAAGAATCGACCTGGTTGGCATCCAGTCTACAAGGTGAAAACGATGCTCTCTTATGCTCCTTTGAAGTACGCTTGCGTTTGGACGATGCATCGAAACAAAACCCTTCACTATTACTTGCATGTAAGTGAAGTTTACCTCTATATTTTTCACTATACTCAACATCTTCATCCCTAAAATAAAATGAAAAAACCACATAAAAGTAAACAAGTAAACAACCTAACATAAAATTCTCGATTTTTACATAAAAAAAGGTGGCAAAATGGGTACGTTGGGTAACGGGTCAGATTGTGTTAAGCAAAACCAAAGTTTCAAGTTTTACTGGGTAAGGGATCGGCTTGGGTTTTTTTGTGACCATCCCATTACCGGTTAACTCACGAGACTGTTCCTGCTAACGAATGGGACAGGCTTGTGTTGCATTAAACCAAAACATGTTTTATTCAACATTTAAAAAATTTAGTTTCAAATATCACTGCAAGCTAAATTATTATTGAAATAGTTATTTAGTTGAATAAAATAATTAAAAAGCTTTTACTCATCCCAAATACACTTTTTGAGCAACTTCGACCAACTCGTCCTTTACCTGATAAAAGATAAGCCACAGCCCAAGACCCATTTGTAAGTAATCACCTCTAACGCGGTAACTCAAGTCCCAATCGATAAACACACAGATTTGGAATAAGCTCTCCAACTTTATTAATCAAGAAAATAACTCAAAACTTGATACTTTTACACCTCTGCCACAAGCTTGATAGATGATGTTTATATAGGAGTTGTTCTATGCTTAACAATCCTAATTGTAATACAAAGATAATATACTAAGACTAATCCTATTATGATTCTAATAAGAAAACTATCATTATCTCCAAAATAAGTCGGTTCCCACAACCTAGGTCTTCCGATCGATCAGGCCCATTTGCTCGGGTCCTGTTATATCCGGCCCATGTGCTCGAGACGGATTAATTAGCCCAACAATCACCCCCCTAATTTCCGACTCGAAATAGGAAGTTCTTCAACTCCAAGTAACTCTCGCATTTCTTTAAACTTTATTCTTGCAAGAGCTTTGGTTAGAATATCAGCTCGTTGTAAATCACCTCTTATGTGCTCAACTCTTACTTGGCCTCTTTCAATACACTCACGAATGAAATGATAACGTGTATTTATATGCTTGCTCCTCCCGTGAAACACCGGATTTTTCATTAGTGCAATGGCCGATTTATTATCAACAAATAAGACCACCACCCTTTCTTCCACGCCGGTTATCTCACTCAACAATCCTCGCAGCCATAATCCTTGACATGACGCTGCAGTTGCAGCCATAAACTCAGCCTCGCAGGATGACAATGCTACCGTATTTTGTTTTTGCGAACACCAAGTAATCGGTGACTTACCCAAATAAAACACATGCCCGGTTGTGCTTCGACCATCATCTCGATCCACATTATAGCTACTATCACAAAAACCAACCAACTGTTTGGTTTTCTCTCGACTATAGCGGACTCCAAAATTTAGTGTTCCACAAATATACCTAAATATTTGTTTCATAGCCATCATGTGTGACTCTTTCGGCTCCTGCATATATCGACTTACTAACCCCACTGAATATGATAAGTCAGGTCGAGTGTGTAGTAGATATCTTAGACAACCAACCCGTCGCCTATACAACGTAGCATCAACCGGTTTTCCTTCTTTATCCAGACATAACTTCACTCCTGGTTCTAACGGACATTGAGTTGCATTCGCATCTTGCATCCCCGCATCCTTCAATATCTTCAAAGCATAGCTCGCTTGATTTATTGTGATGCTTGTTTCTTCTTGCTTCACCTCGATGCCAAGATAGTAACTTAACTTTCCCAAGTCACTCATTTCGAACCTATCCTTCATTTGTCTCTTGAAATTGCCAATTTCATCTTGCCTTGAACCGGTTACCAGAAGATCATCCACATATACTGCAATGATTAAAACTGAATTGCCCGATTTCTTCACATATACGGCTTGCTCATGAAGGCACCTTTTGAAGGATAATTGTTTTAGTACTTTGTCTAGCTTTGTGTTCCAAGCTCTCGGAGCTTGTTTGAGACCATAAAGCGCCTTCTTTAGTTTATAAATCTTTCTTTCTTCACCTTTCCTTTCGAACCCCTCTGGCTGCGAAACAAACACTTGTTCTTCGAGCTCTCCATGAAGAAAAGCGGACTTAACGTCTAGGTGATGCAATTCCCATCCTTCATTAGCAGCTAGTGCGATTAACATTCGCACCGTTTCAATACGAGCCACCGGTGCGAAAACTTCATCATAATCTACGCCATGTTTTTGCACATAACCTTTTGCGACTAGGCGAGCTTTATGCTTATTAATCGAACCATCCGGATTTCTTTTGATCTTAAAAACCCACTTGACTCCAATAGGCTTCGCTCCCTTTGGAGGTTCAATCAACTCCCAAGTATCGTTCTTTTTTATTGAGTCGATTTCCTGCTTCATCGCTTGCATCCATTCCTTCGATTCTTTGGCTTCTTGAAAAGAGTTTGGTTCGCCGTCTTCGATCAAAAGAAGCTCCTGTTCGTTGCTTTCTGCTGCGTTTCTCGAGCTAGTCCCCATGACAAAATCATTGTACTTTGATGGTATAGCTTTAGCTCTTGTGGATCGGCGAACATTCCCAGCCGTTTCAGCTTCGGCCTCTGCCTCATTCGGACCTTCATTTTCTGTTTCATCAGCATGCTCAGCCCCATGTTGATCATCGCTTTCCACAACAGCCTCGTCCGAACTCGGATTCGACATACCACAACCTGTATCAATCTCACCATACCATTCAATAATAAACCTTCCTGGGTCCAATTCTTTCTCTTCGGCTTTCTTACTTGCAATATGATTCCACCCAAGTTCTTCATCAAACTCGGCGTTTCGACTTATGACAATTCTTTCTGTATTGGGATCGAATAGGCGAAATCCCTTTGTACCTGATTCGTTTCCAATATAGATCAGCCGCTTGGACCTATCATCGAGTTTTGGGAGATACGGTTTGGTCCCCGTAGCATATGCGATACTCCCAAAAACTCGTATGTCATGGAGCTCGGGTTTCTTTCGTTTAAAGACTTCATAGGGGGTTTGATTTTCTAATGCCCGAGTCGTAACCCGGTTTATTAGAAACGTGGCATGCCTCACCGCTTCTGCCCACATGTAGTTTGGTACATCTCTTGCTTTCAAAATGCTTCGGGTCATTCCCATTAGGGTGCGATTACGCCTTTCCACAACGCCGTTTTGCTGAGGCGTATATGGAGTGGTTAAGTGCCGAGTTATACCTTCGTCTTCACAGAATTTTGTAAATTCGTTTGAGGTAAATTCGCCTCCTCTATCTGTTCTGAAGGTTATAACACTCTTCCCCGTCTTTTTCTCGACCAACACTTTGAACTTCTTGAAACACTCGAACGCTTCACTTTTTTCCTTCAAAGCATACGACCACATATAGCGTGAGTAATCATCAATCAATACAAATACGTACCTGTTGCCCATTATAGAGGCAGGAGTGATCGGTCCGCAAATATCCCCATGCACAAGTTGAAGTACTTGCTTTGCTCTAAACTTGGCTGTTTTCGGGAATGGTTTCTTTGTTTGCTTACCCACCAAACACGACTCGCATAGCTTATTTTCTTGGTGAAATCTTGGTAGTCCTTCAACCATGCCTTTCTTGGCCATCAATTCCATAGACTCGAAATTGATGTGCCCCATTCTAGCATGCCATAACCACGCTTCATTCTTGATTTCTGCTTTAAGACATACCGGACTTCCAACCCGAAGTTCGATCTTGTAGAGCCTATTTTCGGACCTTGTGACTTTCATCAGCAGCTTTCCATTAGAGTCATGCATTGTGAGCCAATCATCTTTCATACGAATGTCACATCCTCCCTTGGTAGCTTGACCAAGACTAATTATGTTGCTTTGTAAATCCGGTAGATAATACACCCCAGTCAATAGTCTTTGTTCACCCGTTCTTCCTTCAATAATAACCGAGCCTTTTCCTTTTATATCAATATACGAACCGTCTCTGAACCTTACTCTTCCGGTTATGCGTTCGTTTAATTCTGAGAAGTAAGCCCGAATCCCAGTCATGTGGTTGCTCGCTCCGTTATCAAGGTACCAAACCTTTTTATTTTTCGACTTAACAAACTGACTCGGGATAACCTTCTCCTCATTGAGAAACACCTCCTCTTCTTCATGCTTTAACATAAACAGGGCTGGATCAGATTCTTCATCCCTTTTCATGAGATTCGCTTCGTGTTTCATCTTCTGTTCGCGTCGCTCTGGACAGTCCGAGGCAAAGTGACCATATTCATCACATCTGAAACATTGAACTTGTGCTCGGTCTCGACCTTTTGCCTTCTTATCTTCGGTAGTATTGCCGCCTTGTTTACGACCTTCACGGCTGTGGTAATTCGCTCGACCCCTACCCCGTCTTCTATTCTGTCCACGCGACCCGTTTCCACCGTTAAAGTTCCGAGTATTATCCTTATCCGATGACCTGCTTCCTTCGGATTTTTCGGACCTCCCGAACATTAATTTCCCTTGATTCTCTACTGCCGTTTCAACTCCCTTCATCCTTCCTTCAAACGTTTTTAACCTACCAATCGCTTCCTGAAACGTCATGGTATTCAGATCAGCGAATTGTTCTATCGAAGCAACTATAGCGACATACTTATCCGGGACGGCTCCTAGCAGTTTCTTGACTAGCTTCTTATCATCATATATTGCACCCAGGCCGTTGGATTCGGTCACAACTTTGCTAAGCTTTGCAGCGAACTCATCGATAGTTTCGGTAGGTTTCATCTTTAATGCCTCGAACTCGCTTTCCAACGTTTGTAACCTAGCTTCCCTGACTCTCTCCACTCCTACATACCTGGTTTTCAAAGCGTTCCAGATTTCTTGGGCTGTGTCGAATTGAGAGACTTGAAAGACTAGGTCTTCAGGAATTGCTTGGAACAACAGTGCTATAGCCATATGATCTTTCCTGTCTTCGACCTTGGCTGCTGTCTTCGGCTCGATTGCTTCAAGTATTCCATGGACTCGGAACACTGCCTTGACCCGTATTGCCCATATGTTGTAATTCGTGGCTGTTAACATTGGACACTGGATCGTTGCCTTTGTTTCTTGCACCGGCGGCGGTCGATTTGCTTCTCCGTCTGCCATTCTTCTTCGATCTTTTCTTCTGCTGTAAGTAACCGAGAATGGTGATCCCTGCTCCTCTTCCAGCCCGTTGGTCAAATAACTTCTTGACACCTGCTTCTTCTACGGTTGATTGATCTGCAAACTCTTGCTTGATCCGTAACAGCAGCTTAAAGATCGGGTACCTGAACCGGTGCTCTGATACCAATTCAAGTCCCAATCGATAAACACACAGATTTGGAATAAGCTCTCCAACTTTATTAATCAAGAAAATAACTCAAAACTTGATACTTTTACACCTCTACCACAAGCTTGATAGATGATGTTTATATAGGAGTTGTTCTATGCTTAACAATCCTAATTGTAATACAAAGATAATATACTAAGACTAATCCTATTATGATTCTAATAAGAAAACTATCATTATCTCCAAAATAAGTCGGTTCCCACAACCTAGGTCTTCCGATCGATCAGGCCCATTTGCTCGGGTCCTGTTATATCCGGCCCATGTGCTCGAGACGGATTAATTAGCCCAACAGTAACAGGTATTGACACAACGGTAAATAGTTTTAGAAAATTACGATTGCAAAGATGCTTCAGTCTTGTATAGACAAAAAAGGTTTGACCCTTTTGCTTCTTGAACCCCATCTCCAACAAATTTGTTCAAGATTTGCTTCGACCGTCTGCGAGAACCAACCTTTAGCCTCGGGAACATGACAGCTGGACAGCCCAACAACAAGTTTTTCCGACACACCCATATTATGTGGACTTCGTGTTCGTATTTTAGAACCTTGCTCCAGGAATTGGACTTCAGTTGTACTTGTAATATAAGGAAACTGCAAAAAGAACAAAATATAACATTGTTAAACCATATTTGACTTTTGAGAGTCAAATGATTTATATTCTAATAAAAATGGTATTAGTATTGTATGATAAAGAAGCATGCCTCCTTATTGTTTGAGCTATAAGAATTGATTTCCAATAGAACTGGATTCGTGATGAGTCCATATGTTGCATCGTCGAGCTTTCTCATATCTCCTCCGAACATTAAAGGAGACCGGGCCATTGACCATAAAGTCATCTGTAAAATGTAGAAAAAGTCAACAAAAATAAAATTTCACGAATGATTAACGAATTTTATTCAAACGTCTTAAGAGAACGCCCCAAATGGACTTACCTGAGTCTTTTGCTCGTCTACAGAAAGTCTTGAACTCCTGTGTGGACCAACATTGGCTCCTATAAATGTTACTTAATTAATTTAGTAATTAAACTGATATGAGTCAAAATCAATATCTTGTAGAATCAAGAAACAAATTTTGAATTAAATTTCAAGATTGCTAGCATGCTTGAACAAATGGTCAAATTGACAAACAAAAACCCACCAGGATCCGTGAGCCATCCAAGTGGAAGCATATCCAAATCGGGCCATGAATTTCCCAACAAACCGTTGGCACCTATCATACTAGCAGCCGCAAAATCTCTGAAAATAGAGAGATCTTTCAAAACTAAATGAAAATGAGAAATGATAAATCCTCCCTATTAATATGCCATCCTGCTGTAAATTTGCCTTTTTATTGTGGAATGATATAGCTTTCTTTTGGTTTAAAAAAATGATATAATTACGATACTTGCATTTAATTAGGAATGTAATTTAATTAGGAATGTAATTAAAAAGAAAAAACATTTCTCACTGTAATAACAAAATTTAACCTTTAAAGTCAACAACGTAATAATACACAACTCCAAATTCGGCCTAACTTCTTAACAGGGCCGGCCTTGAAAATTCAGGTGCCCGGGCCGAGTCACGAAATATGTGCCCCTTAGTCTGAGGTCTTTTAAGAAATGTTTTCATAACCGAATGGGACGTTGAACCAGTGTTCTTGCTGGTTCTCTAGTCGGACCGGTCTAACCGGATATAGAACTGAAAGTGTCGTAATAATTATAAAAAATAATATGTTTGGCTAATTGGCTCATAAAAAAACCACCATTTCTTAAAATTCCATAATAATTTGATGCGCCATTATTTATGTCTAGACTTCAAAAGTTTTTTAATAAAACGAATTTGACTTGCATCATGTGCAAAAGCATGAGGCAATTACTGTTTTGCATTAAAATTTACTGCAAAGGCTTCACAATTACTGTACAATAAAACAAATCTCAAGTAACACACTTTAACTTTTTTTTAATTCTCTCGTATCCTTCTAATCTAGTTTTTCATGTATGGTTCATGTTCTTCCTTATCTACTCTTCACCTTCTTGGCGTTTATAACCAGTGATGTTCAAGATGAGATCTTTTTTTGGGTCGAAACAGAAAGAAAATACTTGCAGAAAAAAAACACTCGTCGCCGCTCAAAGTGCCCCTTTAGAAATTGGGCCCGGGCCGGGAGTCCTCCCCGCACCCCCTCAGGGCCGGCCCTGCTTCTTAATATTTCTCTAAAGAAAAATTTGTATTATTTGGTTTCATAACGAGTCCTAGAAAGTAGAAACATAAAAACGGTGATACGCTTACGCTATAGCATAATACATCACAATTTTGAAGTCTGCGGATAATATTATTGACACCATAAAGTTAAAACATGTACATACCTTGAGACATCAAAATGGGTTGCAACATCTCCCCAAGTATCCCAGTCATCACCGGTCACTCTATACATATTCACAAGTGGTGCTACTTTCTTTGCCATGGTTGGCGTGGCACTAGTTCCAGGTGATAGTGAATAAAGAATTGTACGGTTTAATCCCTTCAAGATCTACATTTTTATTTGTTAAAACCTATATACGGACAAAAAATATATTCAAATCATTGTGTGATAAATATGCATACCCCTGACACAACAGTTATCTCATCTAGTTGAAAATCATCTCCGAACACACAGTCGTGTTTCACTGTCACACACATAGAATGCTTAGTATTAGGTGACGGTTAAAATATATATGTATAAATGGTAAATTTTATAACAATCAATGAAAACCATTTACATTACTGAAAGAGTAAATTTTAAGAAAATCAGATGTAAAACAGAGAGAATTACCAAAATCTACATTCCATTCCGCATATTGATGATAAAGAGACCGCAAAAATGCTCTACCGGCTCCTAATGTAGTGTCAACACTCATGAAACCATTTTTCATCCATTCACAAGCTCTCTCTTTCATACCTATATCTTTTGCATGCCATGTCTTTCCAGATTCCACATAAGCTTTCCCCTATTTACAAAAATAAGTTACAGTTTAAATTAAAAAGATACTTAAAATTTGCTTCTATAGTGTTGGCGAAAAAAAAAGAAAACAGATCAAAAAGTTTCTCAAAAGGTTGGGGGGAGAATACCGTTGTAACGTCTAAGATCGGTGTGTTTGCATTGACAGCTTGTGTACTTATGCCTCTCATAACATGAAAGCCGAACTTTAAACCCATGTCATGAACTTTCTTGGCTACTTCTGAGAACCCTTTTCCACCTTTTGATGAAGGCCACCTACCGGGGTCAGGAATCAGTCTCCCCCATTCGTCAATCACATCATACCCAAGAGAATCAACGTACGCACCCGGGACTAACTTTCTATACCAGAGGTAATCCACCACTGCATACTATATCATCAAGAAATCACAAAGAGAGTGTTTTAACAATAATGTTTTCCAATAAGATTGAATGATTCTTTAACAACAAAGTACAAAACTACAAGCTAACGTCATCCACATTTTTAGATGATGACAATGGGCAAATAGGCAATTTTAACTTGAGAACTATACAATTTTTTTTTTTAATACTAATTATTTTTTTTAAAATAATTATTATAATACGGGCTAAAGGGAGTAGTGGTTAAGACCTCATAGCCATGAGAATGTAATTTCTGTGAAACAAGTAGAGCATTTTGAAGGAATTCTTCCTCAGAAATGGTCCAACAAAATGAATCATATGAATTCCATCCGCGCGGTGGTAAACTAGCATGATTTTCTGATAAAACCCTGAAATAAAAAAATAAAAAAAAAATTTATTCAATCGACCTTGTTATAATCTCGTCACAGTTATTTGCTTAATACGAATGAAAAAAAAAAAAAACAGTGCAGTTAAATCAAAATTGTGGCATTAGCTTTGACTTAATGCAGTTGTTTCCTAACAACAAAACAGAGGCAATGAATGCATTTTTTTAACACTTAAATGTTTTTACATCAAAATAGATTATAGATGGTAAACGGGCAAGAAGCTGCACCGCTAACCCTTTTTAAATAGCAAAGCTACGTTTTTTAAAAACTACAACACCAAATACAATAACCAGATTCAAGAACTAGAAATGAGGATAATGTTTTAGCTTCTTCATGTTCACAACACTAATCCTTTTCTTTTTTTTAAAAAAAAAATGCTTTTTGACTCTTGAAAGTCAAAATTAACTGTCATTACTAGCAAATACTAACTATTAATATTATCAGAAAAAAACAAGGAAAAAAAAACAGAAACAAATTTATAAAATCATCTGCACACTGTCTTCAAAACTAAAAACTAACAAATTTACTCCTAAATTTCAACAACTAGAGTTCATCTTGATCTTTAAATTCTAAACACAATATCTTTGTATGATAACTTTTAAAAGCTAAAAGTAATGATTTTTATAAAAACATCAACATTATTAAGCTGAACCCAGATCACAATATCTAAATTTGACTTATGAAAGTCAACGCTAGTGGTTTTTGATTCATTATAAAAAAAATCAAAATTATAATTCAAACCCATTAAAAAGAATGAAATTCATTGCAAATGGATTTCTATTTTAGAATCATATATCAAATAATGAAACAGGAACAAAGTAAAGAAGGCACCTTTGATAGAAAACAGGGAAAAAGATGACGAGGAAGAAGAAGATAAGGTTAAGGTTATTCATGGCGGGCGTCACTGGTGTTTGACCGATTGGAATGAAATATGTTAATAATAATAATATTTATAGTGGAGATGTTTTAAAGAGATGGGATATAATAATAATATAAGGAAACGACGTCGTGGAATAGATGGAAAATATATTGGGGTGATGGGAGGGACGGAGGGTTGTTTGAATTGAAGATATTTTCGTCGGCTTTTGTTTTCACCGGCGTAATTTTAACATCTCCGGTGAAGAGTCGCTGTCACTGTCAGTGTCGTGGGTGAAAGACAAAGACATTATTTATTAGTGTTTAATTCTCTGTCTGCACGCGTCTCATTGCTCTTTTCTTTTTCCTTTTTTTTAAAACGTGACGGGGTCGGTGCGGAATCGGCTTGAAATTATCGGCAAAGTAGCCGATTCCGCTACACCATCACGGGTCGGTCACCTTCAATACGACATGGGTGAGATCGGCAACATCTCGCCGAAGAGGTGGGTCTGTTTTTGGGTGGGGTCCATTTTATGGAGTGTGTATGCTTGGCGGGTATGATAAAATGGTGGGGTCCTTGGTTCTTCCACTACTCTCTCTCCCTAAAAAAAATCTTAGGGGCCGTTTGGCAACGTCTGAATGGTTAAGTGCTGAACCAGTAAGAGGTCTAAATGATTAAGAGGTTCTGAATAATTAAGTGCTGAATCATTAAGTGGTGTTTGGTTAGACATCTGAATAATTAATTAAAAAAAATACACAACTTTTTATCTCTTTATAATACTTTTTATCTCTTTATAACACACACACAACATACTGTCTCTCTCATCTCGAACACCACGCACTTATTATAAAAACTTTCACATCTCCCCTGCATATACATAGAAACACACACCAACATACTTACGGATGAAAAGAGACGGAGAAAGGAAGAGGAACCGGAGAAGGTCACCGGCCATGGCCTCCGACCGGTGCTGTTAGCAAGGGAGGTGATAGGTTTACGGAGAAAACCTACAAACTCCCAAGAACACAAGACAAGATTAGAGACATAAACTAAAGTTTACTTTGATAATTTTCTTCTTACTAATTGAAAGATAAAAACCCATTTAAATAGGCTTACAATACATGAATAAAAAACGTGATATGCATAAGAGAAATTAAAGGAACATGGGGTAAAACATGCAGAAATGGAAAACATGGAACACTACATTATCATGCATACGTGGGCAATTAAACTAGTAGGTAGAAACATGGGTTTGACTTGGTGATAACTGATATTGGGTTGGTTAGTACGTATCAGGAGGCGACGGCTCATGAGGCTGCGGAGGGAGGCGGCGGCGGAGGGAGAGGGCGGCGGTGCAGGTGGCTGAGGGAGGAGAGGTCGGATCGGAGCAGGTTTGAGGAAGTCGGATCGGAGGTCGGAGGTTGGAGGTTGGAGGTCGGAGGTCGGAGGAGGATGGTTCATAATTGGGTCGCGTTTTTTTTCCGTTTTCGAACAGCAGCGACACACACAACGGTCACCTCTGAATGGTTCAGACTTGTCTTCATATCTGAATCATTCAGACGCTTGCTCCGTTCAGATGTCCGCGCCAAACGGTCTGAACCCCGCTACCTCTTATTCGGTCAGACCTTAATCCCATTCAGAGGTCATTCAGACCCATGCCAAACAGCCCCTTAGGCTAATTTAGGTGTTGTTTGTTTTTTCTGCAGGAAAAGGTCTGTAGTCTGCGGACCACATCTGCAGACATCTGCAGGAGAAGAGATGGACCAAAGGTCTGCAGTCTGCAAGAAGAAGACTGTTTGTTTGTTAACGTCTGCAGGCTGCTGAAATAAACTTAAATTTAAATAAACTGAGTTTTTACAGCAGTCTGATGGTAGATGGTGGTGGTGGTGGGTGGCCCGTGGTGGTGGTGGACGGTGGTGGGTGGGTGGTGGTGGGTGGACGGTGGTAGGTGGTGGTGGACCGTGGTGGTGGTAGTGGTGGTGGACGGTGGTGGTCGTGGTGGTGGGTGGTGGATGGTGGTGGGTGGTGGTGGTGGTGATGGACCGTGGTGGGTGGTGGTGGTGGACTGTGGTGGTGGTGGTGGACCGTGGTGGTGGTGGGTGATGGTGGTGGTGGGTGGTGGTGGTGGGTGGTGGTAGTGGTGGTGGACGGTGGTGGGTGGTGGTAGTGGTGGTGGGTGGACGGTGGTAGGTGGTGGGTGGTGGTGGTAGTGGTGGTGGACGGTGGTGGTGTTGGACCGTGGTGGGTGGTGGACCGTGGTGGTGGTGGGTGGTGGTGGGTGGTGGTGGTAGTGGTGGTGGACGGTGGTGGGTGGTGGTGGTGGTGGACCGTGGTGGTGATGGACGGTGGTGGTGGTGAACGGTGGTGGTGGACGATGCTAGGTGGTGGTGGTGGGTGGGTGACGGTGGTGGTGGTGGTAGTGGGTGGTGGTGGTGGTGGGTGAGGAGAAGAGAAGAGGAGAAGACCTTTGAAGACCTTAGAAGACTTTGGTCCAAGTCTGCACCAAGAAGAGGTCAGGAAGAGCTTTTGGAGTGAAATGTCTTCCGAAAAACAAACAGTCTGCCCGCCCCAAACGTCTGCCCGCGTCTGCGCGGCGCAGACAAAAGAGGTCAGAAGTGCTTTTGGGAGAAAAACAAACACCACCTTAGGCTAGGCATTTCTGGTGTTTAAGCTAGTTTGATGTTGAAATGACGTGGCGCGGTGAGATTTGTGTCCCTTAAGCTTGAAAGTGATTATATAAGGCTTTGGGTATTGACACGTCCCCTTCATATAATTGTGCACCTCTGCCTTGTATATGTTGCGTGTAGGGCTCTACACGACGTATAAGGGATTGCACAAACTTTCACGCATCATTAATCCCCAACAGTCAGAATATTTATACGCTACGTATAGACCTATACGCAGCATATAGGTCTCTAACATGTCACAAACTGATGGGCATTAATGGCACGTAAAAGTTTGTGCAACCCATTATACGTCGTATATAGTCATATACTCTGACGTATAGGGGGTGTGGAAATAATTTGATGGGCGTGTAAATACCATCACCATTATAGAAACGGGCCGTAACGGTTGTAAAATCCAAAAACATGTACAACAATAAAACGGTCAAAATAACCAAAACAAACATATCTGAAGGATTACATCTCTTATATTAAAATCACACCATATCTCCCAATCCAAGTTTTGAAATTTTGATTTGCTTCTAATCCATAGAAACAAATTTGTTTTATTTCGTCCACCGTTCCAAAGGTATTAATATTTTTCGTATTGAACTCCATCTCATTCCTTGTTTTTCACGGCTGTCAAAACATTGTTAGGAACACCGCCCCAATCATTTTCTTTCAAATCTTTAAATCCATTATATGCCCCCACCAGATTCATTACCTCTTTACACGATTCCGGCTCCACGACAATCAGCAATTTCAACCATACAAGAACATTCCATCAAAAGCGCCATAAACTTCGCACGCGACCATCTATTCATAAAGTTATCACAAACAAATATCATATCAATTTTGCTAAGTCTCGATCCATCTTCAGGTATAAACGTGAACCTAAATCCACCCATTTGGTATTCCAATAGACACACATACGAAATAATCGATTGACCATCATCGCCCATGCCCTCATCGTTATCAAAATCTAAACGAGAAAACTTCTAGCCTGACTTTATTAAAATCCCGTGACAACACCCACCATCCTTCCAACATATTCAATATTTCCATCAATTCTTTTGGTATTGTTAGCTAAATTATTTATTACAACTTCGGTTTTGTTTGAAGGTAATGAATAAACACATTAGTTTGAGAAACAAAGTGAAATTTAAATGAATAAAAATTGAATAAGGTTTTTCAATCTTCAGTTGTATCCTAACTGAATTTCGAATCAAATTCAAATGTGTGATTTTCAAAAACAAAACAAATCGATATATTGAATTTGTACTATATACATTTCAATTTTATATCAACGTTATGCTATTTGAAGTCCGTATGGCCTTTTATAGTAATAAACACAATTTTGTTCCATACTTGAGTACTTATTGAAATAGAAAACAAAATAAAGTAAACATTTTACACTTGTTTTTTGTCTTTACGGAACCTTCTACCATAAATGCGATAAACACATCAGTTCACAATATCATACAAAAAAGAACACCCATGACAAAACAGGAAATATTCCAACCAAATGCTTGCTCCAAACACAACTTCAAAATTGGAACAAATTATACTTGATCCAAATTCTCATTTCTAGTCCTTTCCCTTCACATTTTAACCTCAATACACATTAAGTATTACCAAAATTGGTATGCCTTATGCAATAAGATGGTTGTTTTCGAGTAAAAGATAAAGATTTCTAAATATCCATATCCCCATATCCAGAATTAAAAGATAAAGATTTCTACTATAAGTTACTGGGTTCAAATCCCACAAGTGGGGTTTTCTTATAATTATGAGTTTCCTCCTGAATTGGTGACTTGGTGGTGGAATATGATCGCGTGGTAACACTGGTGGCATGATGATACACCAGTGATCCGTGAGTGATTCCAATTGGCTGTTAAAAAAAGCGCTTTTAACGAATCGAAATCGAAGTTGCACTTAATTGAATCAAGTTAGTAAATGTTTGAAAGTTTGACTCTACAGTCGAATTTAATTCAACTAAGGAATGATTTGATTCAAAATAATAAAACGATACAATTCAAATTAAAAGTTGTTATTTTTTTAAGGAAAATTAAATTTTAATAATCCCAAATGACATATTGGCCGACAACATTTTCAACTAGTTTTATTTTTTTTATCAGCATAGTTCACCCGGGTAAGTCGCTTGTCAACGAACCTACCCACCCCGGTTCGATGCCCCGTGCATACAGGCTTTTCAACCCCTCGCCCAAAGGCTTCGCATATTTTGCATACCCCGTGAATCGAACTCGATACCTCCCAGGCAGGAACCCCACTATTGTGGGTAAACCTTCCCACCTCCGTTGCAACCACTAGTTTTATACGTAGCCCAATGTAATTATACAAAAAGTTTAGAACATATTTTTTTTTCTTTTTGTTTGCATCCGTATTAAAAAACGACAGTATTAAATATACAAAAAAAGATACAACTGTCAAACTATATCATCTTTTCCAGTTAAAATACTAATTATAAAAAAGTTCTCAAGAAGCATTCTTTGTTAGTTTATTGTTACACTTTCCACACTATTGTTCACATAAACCCATATGTTAGCATAAGACATTGCACGCGATGCAACCACGTAGACCTGACCATGTGCGAATATAGGGTGGATCAGTGGATGGATGTGGTCTGAAACTCAATTGGCTATTTTTTGGCAAAACTATGTGCACTACTTGCAGTCCGTTGATGCTGCATTTAGAGATAGATGCAATAAAGAACAACAAAATAGAAAAACAATAACAAATTACAATTCCTTATATTTTCCTAACAAACATGGATTGTAGGATTTCCATAACGCCAGTACTCAGTTTGGTTATAAGCCTTATAACCCTAAACCCGATCCAACTCATTACCCCATCTGGCGACCCAAACGAAAATGACCACTTTTTTAAAAAGACCATTTTGACCCATACCCAGTTTGGTTGGAAGCCTTTAGACCTAAACCCACTATAACCCGTTACCCCATTTGGCGGTCTGGGCCCATTTTGACCTAAACCAAAATAACCACTTTTTTAAACAATCTTATTTGACCTGTACCTAGTCCAGGCCGAACCCATTCAGACCCAAACCCTTTATGACCCATTATCTCAACCGATGGTCTGAACCTGTTTTGATCCAAACCAAAATAACCACTTTTTTAAGCAATCCATTTTGATTTGTGCCCATTTTGTTCTGAAACCATTCTAACCCAAACCTAGTCGATTTGTTACTGTTGATTTTGCTAACTACTGATTAACCACTGATGAATGAAACTGTTGATGAAGTGGTTAACCACTGATGAGGAAAGCAAACATCTGCTGAAGTTCAAAACTTTGATGACAACAACTGCTGAAGTCATAACTTTTGAAGACTTAATCTACTGATAGCTAGTTAGTTAGAGTTCTGTTAATGTCCGCTAGTTAGTTAGCTTTCCTCATCAGTAGTTAGCAAAGTCAACAATTACCCGACCTGTCCATGCGTACGTAACTACTAATTGAGATCTACATTTTCATAAACCAATAAGCTTTCAAGCTAGCAATAAAAAAAAGAGCAACAACCACAAAAAATAAGTAGTAAAGAATAAAATAAAACAAATATTTGTCTTATGACATACCCACTTTCACCATTGCAAGTAAAGGACTTTAAGCATCTTCTTTCATTAATAATTCCAGTTTTTTAAGTGTATTCTCTTCTGAGTTAGGATGAACCTATTATATATTAGCACAAATCATGGATTATCGTCAATCAAGGAAAGTTAAAAGAATTTGAAAACCTGTTCAAATGGCCAATTACATGCTAGAGTCAATATTTGGTAGTTAATTATTTTATAAATCTCCTTGTATCTATCTCGTGAATATTTTCATCCATTGTAAATACTTGTCCTATAAATGCCAAATACGTCAGGATTACATTTTATTAATACTGACGTATATAGCATTTATAGACCAAGTATTTACAAGGAATGAAAAAATTATCAAGAGAGATACAATGAGAGTTATAAAAGAATTAATTACCAAATATTGATTCTAACATGTAATTAGTCATTTGAACATGTTTTCAAATTCTGTGAATTATCCGTGATTGATGATGATCCATGGTTTGTGCTAATATATAAAAAGTCTTTGCATTAGACAGAAGTAGCATTAAAAGATAATCAAAAAAGCTAGATGAATCTATAAAGAAAAGTCTTTGCACATATAGTAGAAAAATTTGAGATGCCTAAAGGTGATCCAAAGCATGTAAATGTGAATGTGATTACAATTACTACGTTGAAATGTATGATTAATACAAAAATGAGTGTTGTGGTATATAAAACCTTGAACAGAGACATATAGGGAGTTCATTCTCACATCTTCATGGTCGTCCAAATCTGAATCATTATCTTCATCGCCAAAAAAAAAAGATTGCACTTACAATGTACCACAAATAATCGGAAGAATCTCTAGTGACATTAGGTTGCTCTAATAACCTGACGGTTATATATGAATTGGCATCATATGATTCAGTTTCATCATTATATGAATGCCAAATTTAATCGTCCCCGAATCCATCTTCATCAATGTTGTTTGTGCACCTACCACAAAGTCATGATGGATATGTTTAGTAAGGTAAATGATTAGCGCAAAATTAAAACCATTAAAGCTCTTAAGCAATCACTTTCACTACAAAATAATAAATCTATACCTTTTATTTATAGGCGAGTATGAAAAAATTTGAATTCAAAAATTAGTGAGAACAGTTATTAAATTCGAAATAATGACGGTTACATAAAATGGAGGGAACGGTTATTGAGTAACCGTCACTAAACACAAAAACTGTATAATTTAAACGGCTGAGATCGCTCTAAATCTTGATCGAACGGTTGAGTTTAAACCAAAAACGGTTTTTGATAGCCGACGTCAATAGTATTTTAAATTAAGAAAAATATTTTGTAACATGTCCCAACTTTTAATATATTTTCCATTAACAATCTTATCTAACTAAAATTTAACCCAGTTAGTTTTATACAACACCCGTAGCGTATACATGCCCGATCAATAAACCGGCCCAATCCATAACCAGGTTCATCTTTTTAATTTTTTATCAACTCCTTAACAGAAAAACAAAAATTGCCCAAAACCCAAACCCTAATCATGAACAAGTCCATCTACTCTCGATTCTCATCCATCTTCTCACGCCCAAACGTCGGGTTATTAAACAATCGGAGCTCCGATTTACAGCAATGGAGGGGGATCCGCGTGAAGATATTGAACAACAACCTGGAGAGAGGCTTAACATACATGCAAAGGATAATGCAATCCAGTGGAATCGAACGGATGATTAAGAACGAACAGCTGTATCATATTAAGAACTCTGAGAAACGAATATTGGCTCGAAAGAATCTGCAGCGTAGGCTTAAGTCACAGGACCTTGCTCGTAAGCTCAAGTCCATCCTTGTTAAAAAAGTCAGGTACCAATCAACATTCGGTTATTAATTTATATTTAAAAACATAATAATTAAAAATGTTAGAGATATGAGATGTAAAGTAGTGAAATGAGTTGTTTTCATGTTTGATACTTGTGTAGTTGTGTTTGTTTTGTTGTGTTTGATCGTGTCTGATATGTTTAACACGATAAGACGTGTTTTGCCGGTCCTGGTTTATGGACGTAGAGGATCCATGAGTGATGAGGCTTTTGATTTTGGTATGTATTGCTGCAAGATGGCACATGTTTTGTATTTCTGACTGTTTTAGGTTATGCTTTGATGGGCGGTAATAGCAGTTAAAAGTTTGCTTACTGTTTTTCACATGATGAAGCTAGTATAACTCACTGATTACATGAAAGGATTTGAATAGCTCTTGTTTGATTTATTGCCATTGGTAGTTGGTACCAGCTGTTTAGCCATTTCGTTAATTGTAAGAACTAAGAAGAAGCTTGAACTGCATTGTAGCCTGTTAATTTGTGAAGGATATTATGTATCGATACAAAGTTTGACATGTCACATGTGTAAGTTAGAAAGATGCTGTAGACTTCAGTGGTAGAATTCAGACAACCAGTACGATGTGAAGACCTTGAAACTTGAAAGTGATGGTTTAATCCCTCGCGTTCAAGTTTAAGGATCTTTATGTAAATAGCCTATAGTATGGTTTATTATGTGTTTAGAAGTGGTGTATTAGTATAAGGGTGTATCATGACAAGAACCAAAGTTGGTGACCACCACCCCATAAGAGACGACCCATCACAAGGACGCATTAACGCCAAAACAAGAGGAGACACAACGATTGGAAGCCTAGGGTCACGAAGTTTGGGTGGTGTGACTCTCGATTGTAGTATGAATAGGGTTCATGTATTCAATTGTAAACATCACATTCCATTCAGTTGAAGTGAAATTCTCTTGCATCATAATCTTGTTTCATCTTTGTTTCAATATCAATCTCATAGATTGGGCCCAACAGAAAGTGAATCCCATACGAGAGCCCTAAAGATAGGTACGTCTGTATGGTTCTATGGTCAGATGGTTATAGACTTCAGTGGTAGAATTTAGACAACCAAGCTGATGTGAAGATCTTGAAACTTGAAAATTAAGTTGATAGTAATCTCTATATGGTTGTAAGTTAAGATGATTTAGTAAATATAACACACAATTTGCACTTCATCCTTTAACTATTCAATAAAAAGGTCTACTTTGTTCTTGTACTCAATTTGTCTGCCAAATGTAGTATAGCCTTGTAAGGAGCTCTAGGAGTCAAGCACCTGATAATACTTGAGTAGGCTAACATAACCAGATCAAGCAATAAACTTTCCTAGCCCGAAATGTTTTTAGAATAAGTGTAATGCTCACTAGAATCTATTAGTAGCATTCAAAGTCTACCATCTTTTATTAAGGGCAAACCGCATTGAAACGTATCAAACTTTACACCTATTACTAATGTACGTATTGAACTTTAAAACTTATCTTTAACCATCATACGAAGCTTACCTCTAATGTACTTGGATACATCAAAAGGTAATATCAAAAGTCCGGTATAAAAAATAAGAATAGATGTAATGTTAAATACATTTCTATGTAGTATGCTCTTTTATTACAGATCAGAAACGTGTAACAGTTTGCCAAAATCAGCCTGAGTGCCAGACATAAACAGACAGTTAACTTGAATATGAATAGAGAAATAAGATTTACAGGTTGATTTAGTCATGTTAGTGCCAAACTCTTTAGAGAGATTTTCTAACTCAATATGACATGATTAAGAGAACACTAAATAGTGATGAATGTTGATGTCGGTGATACCAGTAGCGGTGAATCTTGGTGACTTGGTGCATACAAGCAGATATTAGAAGTGGCATGATTGATCTAGTTTCTATTGGAACCAAAATTTATATAGAAGAGATTTACTAATTTGATATGCTATTTAAGTCTTCTTTGGTTGTTGATTCCTCTTTTGTGGCCTGTTACAAATGCATCTAAGTTGAAACATAGGTTGAGTCGTTGACTTTTGACCCGTTTGATCAGCTCCATTTCCGTTTTAGCTAAGTCATAGAATTTTACCCTTTTGATCTGTTTGAGATATCTAATTCTAAACATCCAAATTGTCCCAAATTTTAAGTTATATGTTTTAAACTGTTAAGAAAACAAAGCTGTGGCAAATGGGTTGGCCGGCCAGGTTGTGTAATAGGTCACAACTGTCCCTGGTTGTCTCGCCTGAGGCGGGAGGCCTAGGTGCAAGGTGCAAAAAAAGTGAGGGTTTAAGGCATGACAACCAGGGTTGGCCGGCCAGGTTGTGTTAAAGGCGTTAGACCCTCACTTTTTTTTGCACCTTGCACCTTGCACCTAGGCCTCCCGCTTCAGGCAAGGCATATGCGCCTTGAGTGCGCCTAACGCCTTTAATAACTATGATTTCAATAATAATCGAACTTTTTTAAATAAATCAAGTTTAAAGTTCTATATGTTTTAAAACACACTTTGAACTTTGGAACAAATATGAACTTGTTGAAGAAATTAAAAGGACGATTCATCAAAGTTTTGCGTTATTTGACATGCTTTACTCGGTTAATGCAGGGGTTATTGACCATGTTCCTGGATTATACGTCATGGCCAAACGCGCAAGTGAGCTGTTAGATTGCTTTGATATGCTACAAGTACATCTTTCATAAAATTTGCCAACAGTTTTTAGTCAACTGAAATGTTTGTTTTATGCCAAAACTAGAGCACACCTATTCAATACACATGTACTTGAATTGATCTTTCCCTGTGTTACTGGATTTTGAAACTCGTCAATTGGATATGAATAGTCGAATAGATGTTGGTCAAAAGACTTGGTTTTATGGTCTTAGTTTGTGATTTTGTTCAATATTACACCAATATACAAACCAGGTGTGTGTCACTGTCCGGTTCAGCCTGTTTTGATGAAAATTATGGATAAAACCGTTATGGTTTCGGACAATGACAAACCAAGCCATTGATCCATGTAGCTACTGTAATGTCCATAAAAATGATGCGACTTTGATCTCTTCCATAATCTTCTTTCTGCACTTCTCCTTGCCATTAAAGCTTTGTCGTTTCTTGTTAAATACAATTAAACAGTTCTACTTTTTTAAAACACCTGTGATGTAAAGTTGTGATAAACATAAACATAACCTGACTCGACCTATGAACCATATGACATGTACTTAACATTTATCGAATATTTATTAGTTTTTGGACCAGTGCTTGTCTGGTAGATAACAGACATAATAAGAATGAACAAATTAGTGAACTTTCTTGAATCTCTTAACAATTAAAGAGGGAGATTTAGATGATTCATGCTCATAATCCTCCTCATTAGCTCGTTTATGATCCATTAACTCTTTCATAACACCGGTAGTGAACTTTCTTTTCAACCTTTCCCAGCTGCTTCGTCTAGCCGGTAAGCACATCTCGTGGTTATTACTCGAGATTGCTAAAGGCGGTACAACCCCTCCTTTAACCGCTTTGTCAAAAATCTCAAAGTCTAAATCATAATCTACGACTCTCCTTTCGGCTAAACCCCCTTCTTTTTCACTCATAACCGCCCCCCAAAATTCAACCGGTTCTTCCCCTTCTAAAACCTTTAAAACCGGCCCAGTCACCTTTTCATATCTAACGACCTGTGAAGCCGCTAAAATTGCACTCTCGGACATTAACAAAACACAATACTTTCCGATCCACACGTATATGTTATCAGGCACATGAACGATGAACGCTCCACGCGAATCAAGGGCGTTTGAGTTGGGCCGGGTCAACAGTTTAGGCACAAGATGAAGTGGGTCATACGAGGAATGTGGAGTGATTCTAAACATTCTTAGAACGGTGTTCGGGCTCATGGGGACTGCGTGGACTCGTTTTTGGCAATTCAAGAGTTGATAAGCAAAACCCATGTTCGGGTCGATCACCCCTCTAGCGGTTTTCACTTGTTGAAACGCTTCTTCGAAGCTAAGCCGATCAATCCACATTAAATAAGCGATAACTAAAGATGTGGATCTTGATACCCCTTGACAACAATGAACAAAGATACGACCTTTTTGTTCGCGAACATCCTCAAAGTAATCGAAAACATCGTATAGTATACTTGTGATATCTTCAGTAGGCGTGTCTCGAAGCCAAAGAGTTTTATACACAAGATCTTTCTTGAAATACTCAGGACACACAAAACCAACACAATTCAAAACATGTGTGATCCCATTCTCACGAAGAACATCAAGGTTTTTCGCAACTGAATCGCTTCCTAGGAAAACATGATCAATAATCCTTGAACATTCTTTGTCAAATTCGATTCGGGCTTTAAGATTAGCCCGGGTGTAGTTGTTACATTCGGCCAAACGCCAATATCATCCATCCCTGCCTTTGGCCACCCCATTGCTTTCGGTCTAGAGACCGAAAGGGGGGCCAAACAAGTTCTTGGCTTTGAGTTTTTTTGAGGCCGACTGTACAGGTGACACGCCAGCCCATGAAACCGACCGGGCATATGTCTTCCGGTTGCCCGCGGGCCCCGATGGCAATGGTGGTGGTGGGATGGTGTTATTTTTATCTTCTTCCCCTAACATCATAAATTTTCAACCAAAATGTTGGGAAATTGGACTACTTATATCATATGGGCACATCAATTATTGTTAAATTATTATTACTTATACTTCTCACCTAAACACCTAGACTGAAGAATATTAATAATTGAGAAATGTGTGCACATAGCCACATAGTAAAAGGGGGCAGAAGTTGAACAAAGACTTACAAGAATAGTATTAATCATAGGATAGGCGGTTTGATGGAAGAGTGGAGTGGTGAGGAACCATAAAACAGAAATCAATAAAAGATTGTTAATAAGTAACATATGATTTTATAAATAATAAAAAAAAAGAGAGTTGGAAGCCCATGTTTGAAATGGATCTTGGGGAGGGAAAGTTGGCAGCTTTTTGAAGATATTGAAGTTGAACAAGAGTGAGTGGGAGGGATGTGGCCATCTTTGACCATACATACATACATACAGTCAAGGGTCTAAATGTTTGCTTTTGAATTGTGGGCTGTTTTGATTTCTACATGGAAATTTCACTTTCTTTTCATACTTTATGACCGTAATTAGTTAATTACACTTTATGTTTTTCTTTTCAAAATACACAATTTCTTTTTACTTTTCATCCCATGTGTAAGCTCGCACTGGACAACATTCGCAGCTCTCTCCCCAATGTAGATGTGGGCGGCTTTACGGATAAAGACACCGCCCCAAAAAAGCCTAAAAAAATCTTGGCGAGTGCGTTTAACTGTAAAGCCATGCAGACTATGAAGGAGGAGTTTAACATGTCTTCGCGCCAGAAAGCGGTGTTTGAATGCCTCAAAGAGGCCCATGCTCAAGATTTCCTCACTACACTCCCAATTGACGGACTCGGGCAACATATGTCGGCTATCGAATATCGGGCGGTCCTCAAATACCGACTGATGATTCCCATGTTCCCTGTCGACGAACCGTGTCCGATCTGTAAAAAAACACGCTTGGACAAGTTTGGAGAACACGCCCTACATTGTAAGGAGTTGCCAGGCTTTAAATACAGACATGACCTAGTTAGAGATGTTCTATGGGATGTGTTACGAAGGGCGGGGATTTCAGCCAAAAAAGAGGCTCCCGTGAATTTCTTGACGGACCCACTTGACGGGCGGTCCACCTTGAGGCCAGCGGACGTTCTTGTGTTCGGATGGGCGCAAGGCAAGCATGCGTGCGTTGACCTTACTGGGGTATCCCCATTGGTGGGACTCCGGGATTCGGGGTTTGTGGCTGGGCAGGCAGTTTTAAAAGCTGAGAGCAAAAAAGTGGATAAACATGAAGCGGCTTGTCTAGAGAACCAGCATGTGTTTGTGCCCTTCGCTTTTGATACATTTGGAGCGCTGGCCCCGCAAGCAATCAAGCTCCTCGAACGCGTGAAGAAAGTTGTGCAAGGTAATTCTCCAGCTGCTAAGGGCCAATGTTTTATTTTCAATAGAGTAGGTTTTGCAATACAAAAAGGGGTAGCGGCGCAACTTGTGGCCCGTTTACCTACGTATCACTTGTAATTGGCTGTTTTTGGTTTAATATATATTGTCACAAGATTATACCAAACTTCAGTTTATTTTAAAACATTAAAAAAAAAATGTGTAAGCAAGCTGTATACCATCAAATTCTTTGAATTTAATAATTATACTATATTAATAATCCTTTGCATTTAAATAGTAATTTTATTATATTTTATTGAACCTTAGCTTTTTGTATAAGAGTGTCCGGAGTGAGGGCGAGAAAGGGCATAAAGAGAGGGGGGGGGGGGGGGGGGGGACACCATCCCCAGGGTGGCGTGGAGAGGGGCAGGAAGGAGGGGCGGGGGGTAATATTATTTCCTTCCTCCCCTCTTCCCCTCCTTCCACTCCCCACATTCCCCCCCCCCCCCCCCCCTTACATGGGTCCCACAAGTGCCACGTGACGCTCATCTTCCCCCCCCCCCCCCCCAACCACCACCACCATCACCACTCGGGATAGTCAAATGTTTTGCAAGTTTGACTTAAAAAGTGATGTTGTGGAGTGGTTGAGTAAACTTTATTTACATTGAAGGGTGTGGGTTCAAAACCCACACTACATAATGTTTTCCTTGATTTTTTTTACTTCATTTTTTAACTTTTTATATAAATATAATTCTTTTTTCTTTTAAGAAGGTAGTTTTTTACCTTTGTTTTTTTCCTTTATTCTCATGTTCTATTTTTGTAAAGGTATTATATATACCAAAAAACAATACTATTCAACTCTGTTACCCGTTAGGTTACTACTCAACTCTGTTAATTATAAATTAAAGTACCGAAAAACAATACCATTCAACTAGGTTAACTATTCAAGTTACTTCAATATTTGAATTCAATCAGTTTCCTAAACAAAATTCGATAGTGTTTTTTTATACCGAAATCGATAATGAATTTTTGACGAGAGAAAATGAGTTTGCGTTTTAGAGCAGTTAACTATTCGAGTTACTTCAATATTTTAATTCAATCAGTTTCCTAAAGAAAATTCGATAGTGGATTTTTTTATACAGAAATCAATAATGAATTTTTGATGAGAGAAATGAGTTTGCGTTTTGGAGGAGACAAAATGTCAAGGCGTGCGGAGCACGCCCTGAAAGACTGAAACCATAAACCCTTAACATGTTAAAAATAAAGTTATTACCCTAAGATGTTAATTAGAAAAATATTAAAAGGGTAGTTTTAAAAAAATATACATGTAGCGATATACACATTAATATATACTTCGTAATACGTGAATAAGATGTTTGACCTTACCGTAAAAATATAAAGAAATAATAACTTAATCAGTTTTTTTCACTAATCAAATTGATCAAACGGTCGAAGAATTTGGATTTCCACATGAGGACAACGAGTTGCTTGATCCCGAGTTTGACCCCCGGGTCTTCTGACAAGGGGAAGGTTTTCGTTTCCGGATAGTCTCAACCGGTTTAACAATCAAAGAGAGGCAAAAATTGCCTCATGAAGGTAACAACCCCAATGGGGCCAACCTCGTGGATTCAAACTTGGTTACTTCTCTGGTAGCTCAACTATCACTAAGAATTTAGTTGTTTAACTTTTGAAATAATTCAATTGAATGGAAAAGTTTATGTACAAAGTTTTAAAAAAAAGGTTAATAAACATGCTGATATCGGGGGCAAAAGTAAAAGTTGCACTAATTTTAACGTTATTTTACTGATTTCGTGAAAATAACATTAAAAATGACGGACGGCTAATCATGCATCATGTGGTGGCGTTGATAGCCAAAAGACTATGGGGTACATGCACTAATCGCGTTTGTCCTAATTGCTATGTGTTATGTGCCTTATGTCCAAGGCTTGATACAAAACCACTATTAAGCCGGGGATCTCACTGGAAGCAGACTCTCTATTCCCATGGGTAGAGGTAACTGTGAAGTTTCTATTTTATTTGAGACATTCTATGATGATTATGATATATGTAACTTGTTATATGTTTTGGTAAAATAACGGGTATACCCGATAACTGTGGGTACTTCTACTACAAATCGCAACAAGAATTTTTTTTAACAAAATAATGGGTATACCCGATACCCGTGGATATACTCTATACCCGACGGGTAATTACCCGGCAATACCTGACGGGTATTGGTTCGGGTTTGATATATGGTTTTATAAACGGGTTTGGGTTTGGTTTTACCAATTCCCTTCCCGAACCCGTCCCATTGCCATCCCTAGAGGTAAGGTTGTCTATATCTTACCCTCCTCAGGCCCTACCTTAGTTTTTGCTATTGATAGGATTAACTGAGTATGATGATGATGATGCTGCTGCTGATACCGAAAAGGATGGAATTCACCCATATATAGAAACTAGTGACTTTGACGGGCGCGCGTTGCGCGCCTTGTGATTGTGTCACCTCTAAACCACATACACATTCTCGTGTATCAATGTAATGACCGATTTTTCTAAACTTATTATTTCCACCAACTTTAATCAATCAACAATAACCAATTCATGTTCAAACCCCAACCAATTCGTGTATCAGAGTTGCCATGCCAAGATAACGTGCGCGCTTTGCGCAAGTGTTGATGTGGTCTTCACCAAAAAAAGTTAATAAACAATCCTAAACAGAGACGGCCCAATATTTGTGGCCTACATAGTAACACGACGACACAACCTATAACTTCTAGCTTTACCAGCAGTTTTAACAGTACCCAAAAGCGGTCATGCCACCATCAATGCTACCAACAACATAAACTTACACACACACCAGCAGAGTGGTAATAGGAGCCGACCTAGAAGGTTGGTTACCAGGCTCAGTGGTGCACAATAGGTTACCAAGTAATGGCTGCTAGGAGGTTGCGGGCAAACAACAACAGCCGTCCGTCCCTATCATGCCAAAGCTACATCGGGAACTAAATTTTTGTGGTGTGCATGAACTCATCATCGCCCACAGAAACACCAAAAACACAGCAACAAAAACCCCCAAAATATTCTAGCACACGAAACAAAGATAGCAACATCGAACAGCGGCTGACAAAGACGAATTCAGGGTCTTAGGCAAGCAACTGACAGCCATCATGGACCTATTCCTCAAGAAATCAAGTGGTCATCAGCCGATTCAACTGTGCAAGTAGGTCGATAGCTACATCGAATAGGGGTCGACAAAGACGGAGCAAGGGTCTCATGCAAGCAACTGACAGTCATCATGGATCCATTCCTCAACGAATGAAATGGTCATTGATCGATTTAACTATGCAAGCAGACCGACAACAACAGAATCGAGGTCTCAAGAAACCAAACGTTAGCCATCATGGACCTATTCGTAAAGTAACCAAGCTACCGCTTAAGAAACCATGGTGACAAACCCCTGTAATCAAAAGCCCCAAGATCAGCCATCACATAAATCACACCAAGAAGGCAGAGGACCGAACGGAAATAATGGTGGCAGTGTGAGTACCACCGTCCTTTTCTGACAACACCTGTTAAAGAGGTTTAGTGGCAACGCAATACCGTCAATCGGTGCTCACAAACACCACAAATTGCCGTCAATAAACGAAGATACCATACCTCTACACAGTGGCGAAGCTTGGTTCTGGAATCGGAGGGGGCCGGACTCAATTTTTTCCGGTCGGTAGTGGCAAATCGGCGGGGGCCGGACTCAACTCGGACTCAATTTACCTACGAAAATCGCAAATTTCCACTATTGCGCCAAAAAACAGGGGGGGCCAGGGCCACCCCTGGCCCCTATATAACCTTTGCCCTTGCCTCTACAGCCAATGGTTTCTACTCTAAATTGCCGTAGCCATATTATATCGAATTAAAAAAAACAGTACTGAAAAATACCATAGAGAACAAACGGGGGCGGAGCAAGTTCTGTTGGAGGTGATGACAGAAGGCGGTGATTGCGTTGAGAGAAATATGTAGAGAGAAAGACAGTTGAGAGGGTAAAGGCAAATACAGAAATGCCCTTGCTTCAATGAGAAATTACCAAACTGACACAAATAACTGCTCAAATAGCTCTGCTATTAATAGATATTAATTACATGTAACTTTCAAGTTTCAAGTGAGAATGAAATCTAGAGATGGACAAACAAAACACCAGACATGAATTACACTACCAAATCGGTTTCAACCCGATCTAAACCGCTAGTGTTTATGCCAGTTCCCATCTTCTTGCCCAAACTAGTTTCAACCTGACCCAATTTCTTCGTTAAAGTATCAGTTTAAAAAAGTTTCAACCCGATCCAAAACAATTTGAACAACGTTTGAATATTTTTAACTCAAACATCCGAGATGAACAATTTCTCCTCAATCGATTTTGACCAAAGTTGACCAAACCAATTTAGTTTATAACCCGAACCACTTGTCAAAAAACAAAAAAAAAACCCGTTTGTAGTTTGTACACCTCTAAATGAAATGTTTGAAAATTAAAAGTTCGAACTTTGAAACACCCCAATTCCCACACAAAAGATAATAATAATAATAATAATAATAATAATAATAATAATAATAATAATAATAATAATAATAATAAGATCAAATGGCCTATTGAATACACCATATTGATTGATGATTCAAAATGGTTCTGCATAAGGTCAAGGTCATCAGATTACGTTGAACCCTCATAGAATATTGCAAATAAAATAAAAAAAATGAAAACATGTCAATGAAATTAACCATTATGAGGCTCAAAGTTTTCAGAAAACTTGGCTGCAACGCGGGTTGCAGGTCTAAGCCCGCCATCCATCATCCTTTTCCTTGCCACGCTAACTTCACCCATTTTTTTGTAACAATCGAAACTCATCACAACCAGTGATCAAAATGCTACCAACAATGAACCACATATCTACCACAATCCACGCCATGAATCATAAGAATTAGACATTTTATCAACCATTTTTTCTCAAATGTTCACTAAACCATCCAATTAAGTCCCTGAAAATTGGGGAAAACAACAGTGATGACATAAATATTTTAAATTAAAAGTAAAAAGATGATACCATGGGGTTAAAACGGTCGACATGCAGATATTTCTTCTTAAAACTTCAGTGGTGATGAGCACGGACTGCGGAAGCCCTAAATCAGAGCAGAACCATGACTATCAACACCATCCACCATTTAAATGAAAGAAGTTAAACTCCGGTGCTCGGAAAAGACGCACAAAACTGTCAGATAAAACGAATTGAATTATGAATTTGAGTAGGTAATTGGCTGATATGGAACGGTTGAGAACTGCTGTTTCTCTCTGTAATCTTCCAGAACCATGACTATACCCACCATCCACCATTTACACAGCCTCGCCGGAACCGCCACCATCAACACCATAACCATCGACCATCCACAACAGACGGTGACACGGTCAAGTTTGTCACGGTGGAAAGGGGGTAGAGGGAGAAAGAGAGAAAGGGAGAGGTGAAGAAAGAGAGAACGATTTTAGAGAAAGAAGGGGGTTTATGGAGAGAAATGTCAAATGAGGGTTGAGACTTGAGACAGAACAGGTGCAGATGTAGGAAGACACGCGGCGAAACAAAACACCCCAGGATTTGCCACGCGTTAAGGAAGAAAAAGCCACTGCAACATAGGAAAAAGGAAAAAAAAACGGTAAACAAAGGAGTCGAACCTGATAAGTTAGATATAATAAGCAACAATCACACCACCACAACAGTAGACAATATTGATAATCATTTCAACACAAACATATTTAAAACGTACTTAAAAACGCAAAATACTGTTCATCTTACTTTCAAATTAATACATAGTATAATAATAATAATAATAATAATAATAATAATAATAATAATAATAATAATAATAATAATAACTGGACTCAGGCCCAATTTAAAGCCCATTGATCTTAGCCCATATGAATAATAATAATAACTGGACTGAGGCCCAACTCCATCGATCTCTTCTCTTCGCCTCCTTCGCCGTCTGCTCACACCTTCTTCTTCTTCTCCATTTCTTCTTACGTTGCCTCTGCACATTTATATCTACAGAGGATCCAAATCCCTTCTGTAAGTCCACATTTCAGTTGATTATTTTTTTATTTATTTCACACACTTCACCTCATCATACCATAGTTGGATTAATTCATGCTCGGAGTTCACAGAACCCGATGATATGATTATCTTGAGATACCCAGTTGGATATGTATAGAGCTCTTTCTAAACAACGGCTCATTTACCGTTCTTTAATATCCAACTACGTTAAAACTGGTCTTATTAATAAAGCCCTCCAACTGTTCGACGAAATGTCTCACTCAGACTGTAGAGTTTTCAGCATTGACTACAACCGTATTATTGGTGTTTTAATCTGCCATTCACGTTTTGAGTTAGTGGAATTGTATTATGATGCCATGATTCCAAAAGGGTATTCTTTAAACTCTTTTACATATTCAAGATTTATATGTGGATTATGTAAAGTTAAAGACTTTGGATTGATTGACAAGTTGTTACAAGATATGGATAGAATAGGCGCTGTCCCGGATATGTGGGCTTATAATATGTATTTGAATGTTTTATGTTCCGAAAGTTTGGTTGATATCGCGTTGAGAGTGTTGGAATGTATGGCGGAAAAGGGAAGAGAGCCGGATGTAGTGAGTTATACGACTGTTATTAGTGGGTTAATGAGGGTTAGACAGGTTGATCAGGCAGTTGAAATGTGGCGGTCCATGATTGGGAAAGGGATAAGACCGGATGCTAAAGCGTGTAGAGCGCTTGTGTTAGGTTTGTGTGGTGTTGGGAAGACGGACTTAGCTTATGAGTTGACGGTAGGTGTTATGAAAGTTGATTTTAGTACGTCGGTGTATAATGCTCTTATTAACGGGTTTTGTAAAGCGGGGAGGCTTGATAAAGCGCAAGCGATTATGAGCTTCATGAGAAAGAACGGGTGTCCTCCTGAATTGGTTACGTATAATATTTTTTTGAATTATTGTTGTGATAAGTTAATGTTGGATGAGGCTGAAAGGTTGATGAAGGTAATGGAGCGAAACGGGATGGAACTTGATAGTTATAGTTATAACCAAATAATCAAAGGTTTTTGTAAAGCTAATCTTGTTGAAAAGGCGTACGCATTGATGGTTAGGAAAATGGAAGTCAAAGGCGTGGTTGATGTTGTATCGTATAACACTATTATAAGAGCACTCTGCGAAGGTTCTCGTGTTAAACGGGCGTATGAGTTGTTTGAAGAAATGGGCATTAAAGGTATTCGGCCTGATATCATTACATTTACCATTTTAATAAAAGCTTTTCTCCGAGAAGGTAATTCCAGTTTAGCAAAAACGCTTCTTGACAAAATGACGGAAATGGGTTTGGTACCTGATCGTGTACTGTATACAACAACTATTGACTATATGTGTAAAATTGGGAGAATATCAATGGCACACACGATCTTTTGTGATATGATAGAACATAAGATCACCCCTGATGTTGTTTCTTATAATGCTATAATTAGTGGGTTCTGTAAGGCTTCTAAGGTTAGTGAAGCCATGAATTTATTTGAGCAGATGCAAGTTGAAGGTTTGTATCCAGACGAAGTGACATATAAATTGATAATTGGAGGACTTGTACATGAAAATAAGCTATCGTTGGCTTGTACGGTGTGGGAGCAAATGATGGATAAAGGTTTTACACTTGATAGAGATATATCAGAGGCTCTAATTAATGCCATTAATACAGAAGACTCAGCTAGCAAAAGCAATGGAAAAGGTATGCATCCATTAGTTCATATGCCAGTTTATACTAAAGTGCGTCCATCCTAATATATGAAGTTTCAGGTGGAAAGATCTGATTTATAACTTTGGCATTAGTTGAGTGCCATTTGATGACTACATGCCAGCTTGAATACTCAAAGTCAATCCTTGTTGCCACCATAATCTTTTTACGCTGCAGAGCATGGCAAGCTGGTCAGTTCTTTCTTTCGTTTTTTTTTTGGGCAAATATATTGTATTGTTAAGTCTTTAAGATAAAACTAAGAGCACTCACAATGGGGTGGGTTTGGACGGGTCCGGCAGAGCAAACCAAGGGCAACCGGACGATCACCCATTGTAGGGGTGGTTTGGCAGAGCGAACTGGTCCAGTTTGGAATATGTGGGTCCCAAATTTGATTTTCTCAATAAATAAAAAAAGGTTTTTTTTTTGTGTGTGGGTATAAATTAAATAAAAGGGAAAGTAGGTGATGAGGTGGAGGTTTGGAATGGTTTATGGTTGGAAAAAAGTGGGGTTGGAAGTGTCGTGGTTTGGAATGATGTGGCATGTTAAGGTGGCGGTTTGGAATTCCAAACCACCTCTACTATTGTGGGTGCTGTAATTATTGAGAATTACTGATTCACTAACTGATGATCATAAATAAATCAATCATATCTAGACATATTATAAACATGTTTACGCAAGCGTGTGTCAGCAAACATCATGTCGGTCGACACATGAATTTTTCGTCTCAAGCTACTGAATTGCAATGATTAAAACATAAAATATTTTTTTTAATATTTCTTTAGCTTTATCTTGGTTTTGTCACTTTTGTGAAATAGCCGCGCCCTTATACCTGTTACGTGTCACATGAAGCTTTTTAATATTTACTTGCAGCAGACTGCAGTGTCTTGTAGATATCATGAAAATCATGTTTCTTATATCTTCTAGCTAGGATGTTTTATACACACACATTGGCGGACCCAAGTGTAGCCCAATGGGGGCGGGCGCACCCTGTAAAAAAATAGTGTATTTTATAGGCAAATATACCAATCGCGCACCCATTGAAAGTTTGGTTAAACATCCCGATCGCACCCCCATATTATAAATCTTTTGCCTGCCACTGTACACACACATATATAAACTTGCATATACACAAAGCGTGTATATACACATGTATGTGTAAAGACACATATGATTCTTCTCTCTTATGTATTGATATCGATTTTTTATTTTGATCAGGATCGTTCCTGTTTGTATTTCTAGAAATGGTTAACGAGGAGAGTATCCTTCAGACTTGGAGGAAATGGTGATGGTTGCAGGATCCTGGAGTTCGTCACGAGTCATGACAAGCACAAGCCACCACCTAACAAACACCAGGTGTAACCAAAACATTATGGCTACTCTCATTGCTGCTTCATATGAAGAACATATTTCAATATCAAAAGAGAATAGAATCAACCTGCAACAAAAACTTATGTATAAATCAATCTAAAGCATGCCCATTTGGATTTTGATGCAAATCATGTGCCGGTTAGAAACTTAGTTATTGCTAATTTTTGGGACTTAGGTTAATCAGCAGAATGAAACACTTTTACAAGTCTGTTGTATAGAAATAATCACAAAATTTTAATTTTAGCAACATAGGATGTACAACTGTACAAGAAAGAGTATGTTTGTATGATTAAGTATATTTTTATGTGTATTTTGCAGTTACATATTATCTTTTCTACAAATTTATTTGGCTTATGATTTGGATTTTGTGTTCGATTAAAGGGCTAGAATTTACGCGTTTTTTGTATCTGATTCAAGATCAAACTGAGTTTTATTTGTTTCTGGTCGAAACTTTCTGTTAGAATTAGTGCTCAAATATGCGTGGTAAGTCGGGACAATTATTTGTAAACTACATGAAAAGCGAGTATCAAGACTGTATAGCAATAAGCGAGTGGGTTGTAAAAGATCTACCGATGTGACAAATAAAGAGTAGCTTAATTTTGCGAAAACAGTTTAAGGTGTTGATGTCTTCGAGTGCAAATTAAGGATGTAGCTGACATGTCTAGTCAGTCACAAGTCACAACAACTCCTGATAATGATAAAAGAGTTTGGCAACAATACAAGCTTTATATTGATTAGTAGTCTTTCAACTCTATATCCACCTGCACCCACTAATGATTTAACTAATAGTATTCTTCCCTAATGAACATTTTTGGTTTTAAATTAACTGGTCAAAACTATCACATCTTTGGCCACAAATATGATTGAAGAGCAGCACCCCAACTTAGTCTCTGCTTGGCCACAAATCCGAGAATAAGAAAGATAAGAAGCCCCGTAACCTTCCCGTTAAAGGCCTTCTGCTTCTTTGTTCACAACAGTTGATAAAAACAATGGATCAGTGATCAAACTAGTCGTCTTTGCGTTCCACTTTTCAGTCCGGTATAAAAAACCACCGGATGTCATAAATAATGCATTACACACACATATGTTGAACAAAATATGAACCCAAAGTAAACATAATATGGAGACTGAAGTAGTAAATGAACCAATAACCAAGATTTTGGTTGGAAAATCCGGCAGTCTGCGTCATAACCGGTAACCAACCAGCCCAAATGAAGGCCCTTTAAGGGTACTCAACCAGACTGGTTGTGTAGTGGTTCCCAGTCCAACCAGTCGACCTGTTCTGGTTCTGATAAAACCAGATAAAAGCCAGTAAGGATGTTCAAAGAGTTTAATCACATTTATATACAGATTGGCACGTTATCAATTCAAGGATTGCCCCATAAAAACAGTGAGTTGCAACAACTGATATATAACACGATAAATCTTTAGTAAATTTAATTGCAAGAATGCAAGTAATTTACAATGGAAGTGTAAACTCACTGTATGTCAATGCCTTTTGTACAAGTAAAAAAAAAACAAAAACAAGTAATTACACACTTCGATGGAAATCTACAGTTTGTAATTTTCAAACTCAACTGCTTTGATCACATAAACGGTGAAGTAAGAGTTTACGCATCTGCTGCACAATAAATTGACAACAAAACTATAATTTTAAGTGTATGGACTAAAAAGAAAACTGACCAGAAAGATGAAGGTTATCAGAGAAGAGGTTCTGAAAGCTCCATTTCATTAGAAGTATGTTGGTGTGTGTCCAGCTGGCGGGGTCCAATTGGGTCCAAACCGAGCCATTGCCAAGGCCAGCATATGTATCTAGGCCTTTTTCCGTTAATTAAGCTTCTTCGTGAATCCAGTTCTTCAAGTTGACTAGTCAACTCTTCTACTCTTTCCCTTAAACGAGCAGCCCTTGTGTCTGCCAATTTTAATGATGTTTCAGCTGCGTCTCTTGCTGACATGGCAGCAGCTGCTGTTTCTTCCTTAAACTTGAGCTTTTTTTTCTGATTCTATTACAGATTGTTTTGCTTCTTCCAGTTCTTGGCGTATGGTTTGTAACTGCAGGGATGGTAGCAGATCACATAAGTGGTGTTTGGATGGGCCTTTTGAGAGTGATTATGTAAATAATGAGTAATCAGAGTTGTAATGAAACAAGCCGTATATATAAGAGTTTAGATGTGTTTCTGAGGTTTGAGGTTGTAATAATAAATTAATAAGATAATTGTTTAAGAAAATATGACATTCTAAAGAGAAAATACTTGAAATGACTGAAAAGGCATTGTTGTTTTAGTGTATAGAAAGTTGTTATGGTGTAAATAATCAACTGTATGTATCATTGTATCTCACAAAACAAAATAGTTCCCCAAAATCCTAAGGTATCTAACAAAAACACAAGTAAAAGTCAAGTTTTATAAGCAATCAGGAATAAGTGAATAACTTATGGAGCGCACACAATCAACCGTACGTATCTCATAATCTAAAGAATAAACCAATTAACACACAACATAAAATTAACTTCCGGCATACCTGTGCTACATAGTCTTGTTCTACTCCTTTGCCTGCTGCAGCTTCTTGCTGGGCTGCCACTTTCCATCTAGCGATCTCCTCTTCGGCTGCAGCAACATCCATCATAAGCCCTTCAACCTACACCATACAAACATAATATATATACACAGTCACATACATACATAAACTGCATATGAGCGATCATTAATAAAAGGCTAAAGAGATCAAATCTATAGCATGTAAAACGATAGAAATTGTAACCTACGTTTTCATTTGCCACTCTCTCTTTTTCTTCAAGTTCCTCTAGCTTTTGTTTACTTTGTAGAAGCTCCTTAGCTTGAGCTTCAACCCGTTCCTTAAGTAAACTTGACTCTGCCCTTGATTACAAGTAGCATACAAACCCAACCACAGTTAGAAAAAATCTGAAGTTATTACACTTGGATACACATACAAATATAAAGATAGCTATTTTTTAGATCATTTTACTTGTACCATCTCAAAAATAATATTTATGAACAAAAAGCTAGAGTAAGATAACCAATCTTAATGTTATAAAAGAAAAATACCTTAATTCATCAACAGTATGTTGCAGTTCAATTATCTCGATCTGTGATTGTTTTATAATGTTCTCAAGAGCACCGGCCTGCATATTCCACACAATCATTTCAGCCAAAAAATAACTTATTATGAAACTGTTAAATTTTTGTCTATTAGAAACTAATGCATAGAACACGCACCAAGGTAGATATTTCATCGTCTTCATCATCTAACTCAATATTACCATCCTTAGTACTTGTAACCGCCTTTTGATGATTATTAAACCTATAATCAACCCCAGATTCCCTTAACCCCTTTTCTGCTACTTTAAATAACTCATTAGTTTTCGAAGACGGATCAGCAGACATTCTTCTTGACAAAGCACTCCTCAGTAAAGAACCAATATGCTCTTTCTCCCTTGTCAACTGACTAACCGTCTCATTCAAACTTTTAACTTCTCGTCCTCTTTCATCAACCAAATCTTTCGTCTTCTCCAATGCCATCAAACTCAATTCATTTACAGTCTCCAACCCAGCTAAAGAAGCCCGTATATTCTCATCTAAATCCGTTTCTTGCGGTATAAACAACGAATCTGACAAATCCGACTTCTTCTCACCATCAACCACCTTAACAACCTCACAAATCCGGTCATGTATATTCGAAACAAAACCCAACTGCTTAACCATTAAAAACCTTTGCGAATCCATTCGTTCCTGCTTCTCCTTCAACTCCATTTCCAACTCCCCCATCATCTCATCTTTCTCCTCATTCAACTTCTCTAACCGTTCAACAACCGAACCTTTTTTCACCACGTCATCTCTAAGCCCACTGATCGTAGCTTCAAGCTCCGACACCTCAATCGCAATCTCGTAACTCCTAACCTCCATTTGCTCCCTAGCTTCATTCCTAGACTTAGTAACAACCTCAATCTGTCTAACAAGCTCCTCAACAATCTCATTAACCCTCTTAACCACACCATAAGCAACAGCATGCAATCCAGTATACTTATCAGACCTAGGCAATCCACCAGAACTAAAATTCCTAAACCGATTAACCTTACCGGATATTTTATCAATCCCGGTCACTAACATCTGCGCCGCGGTCCCTATCTCCGATCTAAACCCTTCCTTAGCCTTAACTAACTCATCTTTTTCCTTAACTAATTCCTCCTTTTCCTTCACAATATTATCAAATTCAACAGTTAATTGTTCATTAGATCTTAAAACCTCGTCTCGTTTTTTGATCGCTTCATGTGCTAATACTTTTAATCTGTTAAACGAAACCTGTAATTCCGATTTGGATTTTTCGACTGCTTCACGTGCTTTCCGTTCACGATCGAGCTCTGTGAGCAGTTCTCGAAGCTTATCGATGGATACATCATCTGTTGACGAGCGAGTTCCGATGATCGGAGAAGGATTGTGTTGTTGCTGTTGTTGTTCATCTTCTTCGACGTCGCTTAAGATGTTATCGCAGTCTTCTCCGTCAGCCATTGTTATGTTAATAATCGATGCAAATTGTTTGATTGTGTTTCGTTAGGATCGAATGTGTGTAAAAATAATATGTGATGATTTGTTTGTTAGGGTTTAAGTGAAATAATAATATAATATAATAATAATATTGGAAATTACGAATGTAGAAGATGAAGAAGAAGAATTTGGAGTTGCAATACTTTATGAAGCATCTTTGTCTTGGAACAGCGTTGCACCCAATCATACGCTAAACTTAAATTAAGGCTTAATGCAAACTTTTTTGTTTGTATTTTAAATGTTTGTATTTTTATATTACAACGGCGTTTATATTTTAACTTATCGTTTTGTTTTTGTTTTATTTATTGATATAATATTGTAAGTAACGTAGATTTTTTTTTATTAAGCAGCAACAACAATATCCGACCCTGGTAAACCTCACCCATAGCTAAACTATTGAAGAGGGAGGGTGGAATACTAGAATGTAACCTTACCGCATCGCTAAACAACATATAAACAAACATTATTTCATTGACATAGAAAATCTACAATAGCGCAAAAGTGATGGAAAAGCAAAAAAGAAACATATATAATGACATATAGACATAAAAAGAGGTAATCTTCACTTTAAAAGTCTCTAGTATTAATCTTACGTCTTCACAAACTCCTCTTTTAACTTTATCCTTAACAAGTTTGTTAAGTGCATTAGTACCGATTTCAAAAATATCTAAGAAGGTTAACATTAACACGTCACAAAAAAAAAAAAAAAAAAAAAAAAAAAAAAAAAGCTTAACCCCAAGTTACGCATGAGAATCAAGAAAAAAAAATCATAATCAATTTTGCTTCTATCACACAGTAACTTCATCAAACATAAATGAGAAGAACAAGTTTTTGCTAGAGTTGTTGTGGAACACTTCCATCATCACACTAAATGATAGTTCTAACTACATTAATGTCTCTTTAATTTATTTAATGTTTGATACATGACTCGGACAGTTCTCTTTTTATCATCAATTTCTCTGTTTTTACCATATGTATAAATCTTAATAGTTATAGTATTAGACTAAGTTTTAATCATACTGATCATTTTAAAAATATATAGCTTTTTTGGCTTTTTTGGCATGTCCCCATTATCTTTTGAAGTTCACCCTTTTCTACTACTGTGTTTACTTAATCCATAAGTTATATATTAGTTTAAATAACTGTGAAAAGAAAATGGATATTGCATTTAAGGTATCGATTATCTGTAACAATTATACAATCATTGCAAACATTACAATTAGTGAGTTAATAGTACAAACAATCAATTTAACAATGAACAAATGGATGTTCGCTTGGAATTCAGCCATAAATAATCAGCATGAGATTCTGTCATCGACGGTAAACAAACCTATTTGGTGAATTATAATTGTATTGTTGTTGGTAACCCCCATATCCTTGTGATGAGTTGTTATATTGTTGTTGATTATCGGACTCGGCGTTGAAATCGCTTGATTGTAAATGATCCCGAAGCCGCCATCCTTCAGGTTCTTTTTGAAACTTGTTTGATTGAATGTAGCTCTCTAAACTCATCACAGCTTTTGTCACTTTTGGATCTTTACTTTCCTTCAATGCTTTAAGGAAGTCGCGCGATATAATGTCTAATAGCTTCTTGAATTGGTTTTTGTATCTTCTATATAAAGCAAACCCTGCCACCTGAGAAATCAATTATATAAAGATTTAGGTTGTTATTAACAGACAAAAAATGATCGGATCAACCCAACCCAGCCTTACTGCTTCAGTCCACACATAAAAACAAAAATCCGACCCGTTTCAATCCAGAAGATACTATGCATGGGTGTTTGGGGAAGCTACTATTCGACTGCTCCCAGGTGGCTCATAGCATTTTTACACATTAGGCTACTATAAAACGTATTTTATTTAATTATTTGCACATGCTACAGTCCTAATAATGTATGAAAGCCTAAATACGGTGGAAAAGGTTATACTGTGTCCAAAAAACATCAAAAGAGTTCAAAGCATTCTTTGTCTTGACAGAAAATCAACACTGGTTTGATAACAAAACAATAGAGGTGGCAAAATGGATGTGTTGGGCAGGTTGTGTAATGGGTCCAAAAGGATAACTTTGTATTGGTTGAAGAGAGTCTAATTCCAGATCAGGTTGACCCGAAACACTTTGTCCAATTATTTTAGTTCCTTTATAAATAATTAATGGTGTCAGTCTGTCAGAATGAATACAGAATTTATATTATTCTTATTTTAATCTTAACTTCCTAAATATAATTTTGTAGGAAGTTTAAACCTTAGGTGACTTTCAACGGATTTGCCCTTTTCATTTTTGCCAAATTTGACCCGCTAGAGATAAAGCATAACCCAAATTGACCCATTCATAAGAAAATGCGTCAAAATTGTCACATCTACAAAACAATTAAAACATACAGAACCATATGTGAAGAGTTAAAATAATCCATGATATAAGCTCACCTCAAGGAAAGCCTCAAGTGCCACTATGGTGTATATATTCGCTGGAAGAGCATTTAAAAACCTAGCAAGCCATTTCCATCCCTCTTCAATTCCATGCGGATTTTGGATACCGTTAACTTCAGTCTAATAAAATTGTTTAAAAAAAGTGTATTGTTATCAATTAAGCAGTGGGCATACGACACTTTCTAGTTTCTACTTATTATAAAACATGATCAACTATATAAAAAAACCTGAAGTAGCGCGCCGTATAGTTTCATATATTGGGTTAATCTTGCTACATAATCATCAGTACTTTCAAGCTTTCCATTTTCTTCTTGGTAGCCAATAGCTCTCAAGTAAGCATCTCTTGATTCAAATGCCGCCTGGAGAAGCAAATTTTTATTCATTTAATAAATTTTCTATTTTTTCAACCCATTGGGCCATTGGTAATAGAACACAACCCAAATCGACACGTTCTTCACATAACGGGTCAAAAAAATACCCTTTTAATTGGCATATATGGTTAAAGAGAATTTAACACGCGACTTTAGGTTCCTTTTACTGGACATGATGATGGGGTCAGGGATCGCAAAATGTAAAAAAAAAACGGATTACTTAAAAATAATGATTGACATGCAGTCTTTATGGTTTTTTGTGAATGCCAAGTTCATGCTTTAAGAAATATACAAGAAAATTAGTTGAACAAAAAACACTAAAAATGCACACAAAAGACGGAAATACAAAAAATAAAAAGTTAGAGAATTGCAAGTTCCAAATCACATTATAATGAATCTTGCAGGAAAGATTAACAGGATAAAGGAGAGTACCTCTGAGTAACTTAAATACTTCGGAATTGTGAAGATGCAAGCTTTGTTTAATTTGGCAAGAAGAATTTCGATAGCACGGGGAAACTAGATTCATGATGAAAAACAAAGGCAGGTAAGTTAAATCATAATATGCCTCATTGGTTATAACAAATTAATTCATTATTCATCTAAACAATGGCCAGCATCTTAACTTTTTTCGAAAATTGTTTCATAATCTTGTATTGACTTCTTTTAAAGAGAAAAAAGAAACGTATGATGTTTCTCACCTGTGAAGTGACCATTACAATGACATGTCCGTAAGCATATATGGCAGCATTGCTGCTTGCGTTTGTGCAAAAATAGACGACCTGTTACATTAAAACAAGCATAGTTTAAGCTTTTTCATTGGCATAATACATAATGTTACATGTGATCTATAATATAGAGTATATAATATACATATACATAGATAACATTAGTTCAAAAATATGTATCTGAATTGTAAGTGAATTACTTTATCGGCAAAGATCCCGAGATTGACAGATTGGGGAAGGGTTGCATTCATAAGTTTCACCAACTCTTCTGCTTTTGACCTGGCCAACATAAACTAAAGTCAAATCAAGATGTTTTTCTCTGAAATGGGTTGATTTGGGTTGTGTTTAATCACAAACAGACCAAATAAAAAAACTAGCTCGTAAGGGAATGGGCAAAGAAGGGCAAAATAGGTCAAACGAGTTGAAAGTTGCCTAAAATCGTACACTCTCCAAAAGTAAATGAGAATGTGCATGTGTTCCATAATTATATAAGGCCACATAAAAAACCAGCATTACAGTGCACCTAAGTATCAAATTGCTTTCATTTACGCAAATTTATGAAAAACACTTTGCAATTTTCCTAGAAGTTATGGCAGCACTGAAAATTTATTAAGTTATGTAAATCAGGCACCACGAGTCTATGAAAGCGGCTTTTTAATCAAAAGTGTCACTTGGGTGAAATCCCTGTTAGAGCCACACCTCCAAAAGGTGTATAAAAAAGAGATGGGGTAAAGTTGTAAGAAAACAAATAAGCCCAAGTAAAACTTATAAACAGCTTACAAAAAGAGCACAACAAGCAGATAAGCTTAGCCAAACACTATGAAAGAACGTACTGTGTTTTGATAAGTAGATAAGCTCATAAGCTGCAAATATAATCCAACCCAAACACCCCATACGGACTTACATTATTTCTTGAGTTAAGATGAAAAGGGAAAACCACACACCTTACACTCTCTTTTGTACCGGTTATGGTTTTAATACGCCTAGCCATTTGCATACCCTGCTTTTTATATTCCTGCAGAAAAGATACCTTGTCAATGATAGAATTCTGTTATGAAAAGGAGTAAATAAATCAACCACCGAGAAAGGATAAAAACACATTAAACGTTAGCTGATGTTAATGTATGGATCTAAGTGCAGATTTTTGAGATGTGCTTACACCAAATCACTTCAGTTCCAATGTATGCACCAAATTTTCACATCATTTTTTACATTAAATGAATCACATTTACATATAAAGTGTTTCTATTAAGAAAACTTATAAAACCCATACTTGACCCGGTACTCATATTAAATGTATCAACGTGATTGTTTTAAAAACTACAACTTTTGTAAATTAGCTTATACATGTTAGATTAAATATTTCATCAATATGTGGGCCATGAAATATAGTGTGCATGTAATGAATAGTGTTACACCAATATCATGTCTCGGTTGGAGATGGATTACTCCTTTTTCTTTGTGTTTTGGTGCCATGCATAGTAGATCATTTAACATGCAACTTATATGTAGATCAAAATAAACAAATCAAAGAACGGAAATGTGAACAAAGAAATAATTTTGGAATTCAAAAGCATGCCATTCATGACTTACATGATTAGAATCCATTTCCAAAGCAAAACCGTTTCCAATCACTTCGTTGTATATTTTCAGCCTACTTTCTTCCATTTTTAAAGCACTCTCAGCACCCTTAAGCACGTTTCCTGCAATCAACTTACCACTAGTAAGGTAAGAAGAAAGATTAACATATTGTAAAAGTGTAAGAGATTAGGCAGCTTTTAACCCATTTGATCATTTCTTTTCATAAACTAAATTTGTAATTTACCCTTTTGACCCGTTAGAGAATAGCCAAATCTATCAACTCAATTCATTAGTAAAGGGGCAAAATTGCCACCGCTTCAACCAGGTATCAAAACTTATAAAGCAAGTTGTTTACGTTAAAGCATAGACAATTGTAAACCAAACAGAGTACCAAAAGGGTATGGGCATTTTAATATTCAGATAAAGAGAAAATATAAAATCAAATCCAGCTGCAAAGAGTCATGCAATGTGATTTAATATCAAAAAATATTAGCAAACAGAAATAGATTTACCTCCGGGTGCATTATTGAGTCTATTAGAAGCAGATTCCTTAGAAACCGCTCCTTGTGAAGCAGTCAAAGCCTCAGCAGCCTTTCTTTGACTTTCTGCAACTGCCATGGCAGCTGCTTCTTTTGCAGCTTTTTCAGCTTCAAATGCTTTGGCTTTTGCTTCTTCCTCTTTCTTCTTTTCAGCTTGATGCTTGGCCTGCACAAAGAATATGAAAATTAAACAACTCATTAGCAATAATATAACAGATTCATTTCTTCTATTTAATAGCATGCATTACACTATTCAAGACAAAAGTCATCAAAGGATAAAAATAATAGGGGGTGTTTAAAATAGCATTGTGAAAGTGACCGCAAGTTACTAATTATAAAGTGATAGATAATCAATTTCAAGTGTTAAGTAAGTTATAGTGAAACTGAAATCATCAGTTTTGGATTGTGAGGTTAGGAGTAGCGGCAATAAAAATTCTTCTGATTATTTGACTATCAAGGGGTCAGTTTACGCGTGAATCCTTGTATGTTCAGAATTTTCCACTCATTATACTGCTTATCTGATTAACACAACTTCAAACAACTGAAACACGCATCCAAGCAGCACCTCTTGCAAAACGCTTCGTTACAGTTAATAATCCAATTCCATTGCATGTAACCAATTTAGAAAAGCAAAGCAAAACGTCCCCCAAAGAAATCGATTTGAAAGAAAGTGAGATCATCCTACACAATATACAATGATCTAAGGTTTGATACAATAATCGAAGTGAGTATCTTCTACAAACCTCTTCTGCTTTTATTTTTTCTTGACGGATTTTCTCTTCCTGGAAAGCCTTTTGCTTTCTTTTGGCCTCTTCAATTGCAGCATCGTCTCTTATCTTTTTTTCTTCTATCTGGGATTTGTATTCATGGTGCCTTTGAACCTCAGTCAGATGATTATCAAGTTCTTCTGCACTACAGAATATTTAAAAAAAAAAAAAAGATCAACTGACTAGCAAGCTCAAATGTGGGAAAAAAAAGCAGCACATAGTTTTTAATGCAATATAATTAGGCCTTACATTTGGCGTTGATACTGCAAATCACGTTTCCTGTCTAACTCACGGCGTGCCTCTTTATTTTTTTCAGCTCGGGAGAGGGCATGGGTAAAATTGGCCTTTTCATTTGTAATATCAGCTCCAAACGCAGATATCCGGGCTCTTATCTCTTCCTATTTATCAGAAGTATTTAAAGAACAAGTTTAATATTGAATGTACATCGTAGAGCTTATAAGTTCGACCCATTTGCATATGAATGAGGCCGAATCAGGTGATATTAAATTAACTTGTTAAAAAAAAGTAATAGAAAACGGGAAATTCAACCAAAGTGTATCTTTATAACATAAAATCTCTACAAATACAGATTGTTATTAGAATAGTATAAACAATGTAAATATATTTGACACGCTTAACTATTTATAGAAGACTTTAAATACTGGGAGAAAAAGAGTTTCATATCAAACCAACTACACCAACTAGTTTCAACTTGTACAAAAAAATTAACCATCACCCAACCCGTCCATTTTGCAACCTCTAGTGTATGGTAACAATGTTAAAACCAAACAAAGAGAGAAATAAAGAACCAACAGTTAAGGGGGTAGGCAGTAAAAAAGATCAAAAACAGACCGCAACACTAAGCTGGTGTTCATGGCTTAGCTCGATTAATGCACCTTCAATAACTCCACCTTTGTCCATCAAAGACCATTGGGCCCCACTAGTTGACTCACTATCAGAATCTACATTGTCACTGTAAAATATATACATGTGAGAATCATCAATGAAGTCAGAGTTGCAGAGAGAGAGCTGGCTATTTCTAACATATTTACTTATGAATGGTTGATAAATTTATCTTCAACAGATCAAATGATTGGTTAAAAAAAATAACTATAAAGAAAAGGTTTCAAAGCCTCTTAGGGTGTGCTTCTAATGCATAGCCTTCTACATTATTTTATACATCACAAAAAAAAAAACCCTGAAACGATGAATGACAACCTTAGATAGGTATCCTCACAACCAAAACGATTGCCCATGGTTACATGTCTGCTATTATTATTATCCTCGTAAGCAGCATCATCATCGTCATCACCTTCATCATCGGATACATGCATCACAAAGGCCTTCCTACTTTTATCAGCAACCGAAAGATCACTGCAAGAGTAAACCACATAGTGGATGATCATTAAAAAACATTTCATAAAAAACACAAGGATCTCTTCATAATGTCTAATGATATAATGGTACCTTGAGTGTGTTTTGGTTAAATGTAAAGGGACCGGTGAGGATGCTTGAAGTTTACGGTCTATGGTATTAAGCTCTGATATGAGTTCATCAAAACTCCAATCACTTTGCGGATCAGCTATGATACCGTTAACACATTGGGCACATCGAAGATCGAATTGTACAATGCCCCTAATCATAAAAACATCAATAAGCCTTATTACAGTAAACCAACCATCGAATACCAATGCTGCATTTGATACAATGTTAGATTTTAAAGTATTTACAGAAAATGACACAAATATATATCACTAGCTGTGTAATTCTTTTTTATGGGCCTTTTCAAAATCTTTCAAACCTTGCAGATACCCAGCACTAGAACAAAACATTTAATATAAGAAGAATGGATAAAAATAACACAAGGACATACATTGTGAAAAAAGTCAGGAACAAATATATCAAAGTGATTGCTTCAGCATTGTTGTACAAAGAGTTATGCGTCTGCACAAAAAGAGTAGAAGTGAGTATCTGAATAACAACACACCGTCAACACAACTACAATTAAGTATTAAACGAATTGTTATATGCATTTGAATGTAAGCATCAAGATAGGAACACGAACACAAAAAATGACTGAAAAAGATGAACCACCAAAACTGCCATATTAAATTATAGTGATGAATATCATTTTAACAAGAGGATGTATACCTAATAGGCTGATGTTGAAAAAATATTACCACGTCATTGATTTAAACTTAAGTGTTTTTTTTTATAATGAAGTCAAGAAACCATCAACAGATTATGAGCAATGTATACCTAAACCATATAGAATTATAATGCAAATGCCTAAAGAAACAACATATTGGAAATAGCCTAGATCATAACACCAGTGAGCGTATACAAGCATCAATGATCAAAAGCTAAAATAGGACATATTTTCAAGTCAAATGTGGGCGGGCGAAACGGTGCGTTGGTGATAACACCATATCAGGTGCAAACCAGGAGTATAAGAAGAGGATAGGGTTTGGTTAGCAGGCATTGTTAATAGGTGAGTGTTGTTTTCCCATCTATATTCAATGCTGTATGTTTCTTGTATGTATTTAAATCCCGTGAATTAATGAAATACACAGCTGCTATTGCTTAATTCGATTACTATATCACAAAAAACAACTACCATGATAACAGTTTGATTATTTATTTATTTATAAAAAGAATAATGATAATAAATTAATAATAATAATAATAATAATTTAACAGAGAGCAAATAGTAAGATGGAATTAGATACCAGCCCTAATATCAATTGGGGAATCTGATGCAGCGTAGGAACCGCCGGCAGAGAGGAGGGACGGGTTGGCTGGGTTGCAATCGAGAGGAGGAGGGAAACGCTATTATTATTATTAACTTCGGCTTCACTTCCACGCAGGGTTTGAATGTTAGCGGAAACAATCACCGGGCTACTCAATAAGTGCACCCGTAGTGGGCGTTACATACTCTTATTGTGGGACGTTTTGGCCCTCTATAGCGTCGGGAACACTGCCTTCATCGGCGCTATGGAGCCATTATGAGGCACCATGTTATGGAGATAACGAGAGTTATGCACGACATTCATTGAAATGTGACCGTTTTGAATCGATGTGAACGTTGGACATGGACAACGGTTAAGTTTATAAAAAAAATGTTAGTCAATTATATATTTACACAACATTTAAACACTTTACACATTTACACGTGCATAATATTATTCAACCTTTACAAAAATGTTTTTTTTAAAAAGAGATAAGGGTCGACAAAACGGAGCCAGGATGGGAGATTGGTACTAAGGGTACATACGCAAATGGGAACACTCATGTGGGTATGGAGATGATAGTGGTTGTGACTGTGATGAATATTTGTGAAGAGGTTTGGGATGATCAAGAATTTAGGGGCTGTTTGGTAAGTGCTGAATCAGTAAGTGCTGAACCAGTAAGAGATCTGAACGGGTAAGAGGGTCTTAACCAGTAACTGGTGTTTGGTTCAACCACTGAATAACTCTATAGAATTACTTTTTTACCCTCACTTTATTTTTATAAAAATATACAAAAATCACACACACCACACAACACACCATATACAAAGAATCTGTTGTTACTCTTCCCAAAACACTTGCTTTCTCTTTCTCTTCCTTTTCTCTGTTTCTTTTCTTTCTTTTTTCTTAAATCAAACACACACACGATTACACAAACACACAACTGCTCAATCCTTCAAAAAGTTTCCTTTTCTTTCTTTTTCTTGAATCAAACACACACAGAGAGAGAAGTAGAGAGAGATTGGAATGATGGAGGAGCAGGAAGAGACAAGACCAGAGGAGAGGAAGAATGGTCGGCTGGCGGTCGGAACTGAGAGGAGGAAGGTTGGGGTTCGGAGCAAAAGGAGAGCAGAAGAGGGCGACGACGTTGGGTGGTGGCTGCAGGGATGGGTGAAGGTGAAGGGGTTGTTCAGAGGTGAGGGCAAATTCAGTCCATTTTTTCATTCAACATCGTCACAATGCTGAACCATTCAGTCTTAATGATTTAGTTCAAAGGGGCAAGTTTTTGCAACAAAACACCACCTATCTCTGACCGATTCAGAGGTTACCTCTGAATGGAGCCATTTAGAGGTAAACCAAACAGCCCCTTAGGATGGTTTGTTCGTGCCATCGATACCAAGCCAAAAAATTCATCCTAATTATGATTTATTCCAATCACGCCAATAGCTTACTTGGCAAAAACTTTACTCTGACTACTTAGATGATATATCAGTGTAAAAAACTATTGAATAACATTTGTTAAATATTCATTAACCACATGAAAGGTCGTTAGCTAAATCCGTTTTTTGGAGGTTTGGTATGGGCTTTTCTGTCATTTTAGATAAATGTAATGACGTAATGTTATTGTTCAGCATTAATTAGGCCTATATTTGCTTTGGCCCATTATGTCCAATTCACCCTCCATCTTTAACGGGCTCTTCTTTTTTCTCTCAATTATATAGGTATATCTCTTTGAACGAGGCCACGCTAGCATTAAGCCTTTTTCTTCACTTTTATTATTTTTTTTTGCCTTTTTAGAAGAACAAATTACACACGACACACCCACTAATCTACTACTAAATATTACACATTTACACTGAAGTCCACTACATGATAAAAATCCTCACCACTTTAGGGACAATACCTTACTAAACTATTGCCAAGCTACAAGCCATTTGGTCAAGCAAACATATGGTGTCGGTAAGGGTAGTACCCACTACCCTTCAACTTTTATGGCGTAGCGTAATTTTTATATATTTTTTTGTATTATGCTACCCCTTAAAATTATGTATCGTTAGCCTCATTTTTTTTAAAACCTAACACACCATAAAGTTTTTAATATAAGCCCAATACACACAGTCACACACACACACAAAAAAAAGAAAAGATCCAAGCCTATAGGCCATAACCCATTTCATTTGTAATTTCTTAACAAAAAGATAAAAACCCATAGACCATGGTTAATGTTTTGAACGGGTAAGAACAAAAGAAAAGAATCAAGAGCGGGGAAAAAACGAAGCAATAGAGAACAGTCAATCCCTCACTCATTCACAGCACATCCTCCCTGCAACAGCCGAGAACGTCGGCTGCTAGAGATGAGATTGGTACCATACCTATAGGTACCGAATACCATAATACGAAGTAAACCATAATATTAAATTCATTAATATATAAAACTCAGTACACGAACCATTTTTACACATACCCTTACCGATAACAAAAGCACTGGATGCGAAATCAATAAAATTGGATACTGATACATATACATAATACCCCAAAATCGCTACAGGTGCAGTATAGTATGGTATGGTATGGGTACGGGTATGTGTATTTGGGAAAAAATGCTCATCCATGGTGCCGATCAGCGACCGTCCAGGCCAACCCTACCCTCGTGTATCTACCCTCCGTCCACCGTTTGCCTCCCCAGATATTAAATCGGGTATCTATCATTCTTTTTCTTAAATTTATTTGGTTATGTAAATTGGGTTTATTCTGCTATGTTAGTTTTAAAGAGTTTATATGCAATTAATTTAGGTTTGATTTATTTATGGTTTATGTACAGTTAAATTTAACTTTAAGTTTGATTTTAGATATTTAGAGTTTATGTGCAATAGATTATAGTTCACATTTAACTATGGAATATGGTTTACGAGTTTATGTGCTACATAAAGAGTTTTGATGTTTTTTTAAGGGGTAACTTTGCTAAATAGTAACCTAGTTTTATAAGTGTTCTAATCAAGTCACTCATAAAAAAAATTGTTCCAATTAGGTAATTAAAGTTATTTTAGTGTTCTAATCATAGATAATTTACCCATTAAGAAGGTCATCAATCCATATGACTTTTATTTGGTTATTTTTTTAAATGTTGACTTGGATTATCAATAACAACATGGATTAAAAAATTGAAAAATAAAATTTTAAAATTATGAAAAAATATGAAAATTACTAAAAAAAATATGAAGAAAAATATTAAATAATTATAAAAAAGTAAAAACTAACGAAAAAAATTAAAAAAAATGCGAACTTTTTAAAAATGGCAAAAAATATTAATTAAAAAATATAAACATTTTTAAAATTTTCGCAATTGTTTTTAAATATTCACAATTTTTATAAAACATTTTTTTCCCAATTAAATAAGTCAACTTTACTTTGATGTTCTAATCAAATCATAGATATTATACATGCTATTCAAGTAAACTATATAAGATTAGAACATAAAATAAACTTTAATGACTTAATTCGAACAAATATTTTTATGAGTGATCTAATTGGAACACTAGTAAAAGTTGATTACCATTCTATAAAATATTTCTTTTTTTTTAATTTTACCAATTTTATGATAATTTATCATCTAGAGTTCTCGTATGATAGTTGTTTAATTATATATTAAACGGAGGGATCTTAGAAATAGTTAATTTCCAACTTTTTCCTTTTCGCCTCTTTTTTTTTTGCTTCCTTTATTAAGTTTTTTTTTTGCGTTTTGACCACCAATTTTTTTATTAAGTTTTTCTTTTCCTATTTTTGCCACATTTTCTTTTCCTTTCTTTAGGTGTTCTTTTTTTTTTCCTCATTTTGGCCACCAACTTTTTGGTTAGCTTTCTCTCCCACAATCTTTATTTTTCCACAGTTTTGGCTACCAACTTTTTGGTTAAGTTTTTTTCCCCTTTTTTTCACATTTTATTTCTTTCTTTTTTACGTAGTGTCCGTCTACGTTCGTATAATACTTTCGTCTCCGTTCGTCTGTAACACCCTTTTTGGTTAAGTTTTTTTCCCCTACTTTTGCCACATTTTATTTCTTTCTTTTTTACGTAGTGTCCGCCTACGTTCGTATAATACATTCGTCTCCGTTCGTCTGTAACACCCGATCTTTAACCCAAGTTGCTCTACGTTCGTATGGTATTTTCGTCTACGTTCGTATAGCAATTTTTTATGCGGCGTTAGTCTACGTTCGTCTCCATTCGTCAACGTAAGTTGTTTTAATTTTCTTTCCCAATTTGGACACCAACTTTTTGGTTAAGTTTTTTTTTCCCATTTTCGCCACCAACTTTCGTTTACGTTCGTATAATACTTTCGTCTACGTTCGTATAATTCTGCCGTCTACGTTCACGTTCGTATAGTTCTTTCGTCTACGTTCGTATAGTGCCAACGTTCGTCTGCATTCGTATAGTACTTTCGCATACGTTCATGTGCGTTCATATAGTTCTTTCGTCTACGTTCGCCTATGTTTGTATAGTTCTTTCCTATACGTTCGATCTCCCATTGCGTAGATCATGACCAACGGCGCAACGCGCAGTACTTCGAAAACACTAGTTTAATTTATGTATCCTTATATTTAATGACTAAAACTGTCAAGAACCCTATTTATTTTAGTTTAAAAGAAATCACATCATGCGTGAAATCCAACACGACAAATAATTTGTTTTTATCATAACCATTATCCAATCACACGTATATAGTCAATCGTGTATACATATGACAAAAGAAACATCCACTAATAATTAAACAACTAAACAAATAAATTAAAAAAAAAAACTTACAACTATTATATAAACACGATTTCTATACTACTAACCTTTGACAATATCATAATAAACCATATGGGAGGATCATTCCGATCATATCTCCTCTTCCTCCTCTTCCCCATCCTCCTCATCCTCCATGAGACCGTTATCCACAACCATCGCCACCGCCAGAGTAACGCGGTGGCTGATGATGACCTCACACCTGCACTCTCCACCAACTCAAGGTGGATCGTGGATGATCGAGTTGGTGGAGAGAGGGTGAAGTTGTCATGTGTCAACTGGGTCAGCCACCTGGATACCGCGGTGGCTGAAGGGTTGAGTAGACAACCATTGGATGTAATATCTAAGAAGATTGTGGAAATGGGATTCAATTGCGTGAGGCTCACGTATCCGTTGTTTTTGTTTACGGATGATAAGTTGGGTTCCATGACAATGAGACAATCGTTCATGAAGTTGGGATTGTCGGGTTCTATTGCCGGAGTTCAAGTCAATAATCCGTCGCTCGTTGACCTTCCTTTAGTCGATGTTTTCCAGGTAAGCTCATGTTTGTTTAATAACCAATCCCTCGTTAATTTAAATTTGATTATTATTATTATATTATTTTATTATGTTAATAATAGCTAACGTATGAGTTTAAATATGTATATATATGAAACATGTTACTATATTTGGTTTTAGATATTTAGTGAAGTGTACAATTTTTAAAATTCTAACCTTGATAAAAACAATTAAATAATTTAGTGTATTTTTAATTTTTTATAATAAAACGAGCTAAGCCACACAAATATATATATATATATATATATATATATATATATATATAGTAAAACGATTAACTCAGTACACTAATCATACTTATAAATTTACACATTTTTTTTCGACGGGACTATAGCCTAAGAGAAGGAGCATGGTTTTGTTAGTATCACTAGGTTACACGTCCTTTAGTAATTTATGTTTTATAACAATTTTTCTGATCAAAATCAATTTGGCAAAATAAAGAAAACATAATAATTCACAATAATAAATAAAAAAAATCTTTGTGCACTAGAGCAGAAGTTGTCAAAGGTAATAAATAAATGAAAACGACTCAATATTATCTATCAAATTAAACGCGTGGAAGGTGATAACATATCAAACTGATAAATGAGAAGTTTTTAGATCAACTTTTTTTTTTATAATTAAAATATCGATCAAGTAAAAACATTACATGACTTACTAGATATTATAAAAGCTTTTTTTTTTCTTCATATGGTTGATATTTTTAAATAAAAAAAACATAAAATGGTATACAACATGATCTTGTTCAAAGTGCTGTAATATAAAATAATTTAACTAACAATATTATATGGTAATGGGCTAATGGCACGGGTGTGTAGAATATTTTAGGAAATTTAAATAATATGAAGGTGGGCAGGTATTATTCAGCATTGTATTTCTAAATTTAATTAGTTAATTAATAACTAACAAATAAAAATGTCAACATATATTAAACCAGGAAGTAGTTTCGAACCTGGATGAGAACAAGGTCATGATAATACTAGACAATCATCTAAGCAAGCCCGGATGGTGTTGTAATGACAATGACGGCAATGGTTTTTTTGGTGACCTCTACTTCGACCCTGAGGTTTGGATCGAGGGACTTAGTCGAGTTGCATCCATGTTCAAAGGTTATAACAATGTCATAGGTATGAGCTTGAGAAACGAACTTCGTGGGCGTAGGCAGAATCTCAAAACATGGTACAAGTATGTATATATGGTAAAAACATGTTTATGATATTATTTCTAAATGTTTTATGGATTCAAAATGAAGATTCAAGCGGTCGGGTGCTTCTTTTGTCGTATGAACCAGGTACATGCAAAAAGGTGCAGAGTGGGTTCATGCAACGAACCCTAATGTTTTGATTATCATATCGGGTTTAAACTATGACCTAGATTTGTCTTTTCTTCGGACGAAGCCTGTAACTTTATCTTTTAGCAAAAAACTAGTTTTTGAGATCCATTGGTATGGCTTCACCGATGGAGATGATTGGATCACGGGTAATGCAAACGAAGTTTGTGGTCGGGTTATCGACAGAATAACAAATAATGCATTGTTTTTGTTGGACCAAGGTTATCCTTTGTTTGTGAGTGAGTGGGGGGTGGATCAAAGAGGTACAAATGACAACGACAATAGATATTTGAATTGCTTATTGGGTTGGGCCGCTGAAAATGATCTCGATTGGGCTTTATGGGCGCTTGTTGGAAGTTATTATTATAGAGAAGGTGTCATGGGGATGGAAGAGACTTATGGGCTTTTGAATTGGAATTGGCGTGAGCTTAGGAATTCAAGTTTTTTGGAAAAGATTTCGCCTCTCCAATCTCCTTTTCAAGGTAATAGAAATATATAACATTTTTGTGGTTTTATGTTATTTTTTTTAAATTAAACGCAAGTCATGCTTTTGCTAATAAAGCATTGAACATGCTAACATGTAAACATGAACGGTTTTACACCCTCAATTGAGGTTCACTCAAATCAAGTTTTTTTATGAATTGCAGCACCAGGTTCCAACGCACTAGGGCATAAAATAATATTTCATCCATCTACAGGGCTTTGCATGCAAAGCCATTCCTTGAGTTTGGGTCCATGTTCCAACGCATTGGGGCTTGATTACACACCAGAAAAGATCCTGAGAGTGAAGGGTACAAGCTATTGTCTAGAAGCTAGTGAGGTGCATACTCCGGTGCAAGTAGGTATCATATGTGGCGATGATTCATCGACTAGATGGGAAGCCATTTCAGCATCTAAAATGCACCTTTCATCAAAGGACAAGAATGGCAATAATGTTTGCCTTGACATAGATTCTAAAAACAATATTGTTACTAATGATTGTGAATGCTTAAGTAAAGATAACTCATGTGATCCATCTTCCCAGTGGTTCAAAGTCATCGATAGTACGAGTTTTAATATCGCGCCATCCCCAATCAGTATCTCACAACATCCTATTTTGGATGGCTCAATTTCATCCATCTAATACATATACCATTTTACGCTTGCTCTTAAGAAACTATTGTATAACATGTCGATTTATTTTATGTACATCAATTATACTTTTCGTGATCAATATAGGATGCGTATGACATTTTTTATGCTTCTAACTTTGAGTTTAAATGGCCTGGACGATTTGAACAACTTGCAGTTTCTTGAACGACTTCTGATTGTCATAACACCGGATGCAAAGACTTGAATGTTCTTGAACGACTTGCTGGATGCGCAAATGGGTGATTACGCATCTCACTTGAGATTGTTCATGGTAACCGCGGGATCTGTTTCTGGCGGAGATAAGGTGGGTGGTTGTTACAGGTGTGGAGATGGTTGTGGTGGTGCAAAAAATAGTCATTGGGCTAGGGTTTAAATTTGGTGACGGAGATGGGGATGGTAATGACAATCGACATTGGTAGTTGATGGTGGTGGTGCACGTCGTTGGGACGAATGTGGTGGTGATACAAAGACGGGATTAAATCTTTTTTTTTAATTAGTTGTGATATGTATTGAATTTTTTATGTCACAAGGCGATTGTAGTAACTAACAAAAAAAATCAAACGAAGTTCGTGAATTGGATTAAAAGTGTTAAAGCATCAAACGTCAAGGATGAATGTTAAATGGTGGACTGAACTTGTTAACTAGAGCAAACCATATGGACGAAAAGTGCACTTAACTCAATAAAAAAAGAAAAATGAATGACCGGTGGGGTTTCATGGGGCCAAGGATCCCATTTCTCCTTCACAAACGTAAATCTAGAGCTTAGCTTCATTTTTAAACTGTTGAAGCGATGGAAGAGATTACCGACAAAAGACTACGACACACATAAAGAAAAGATTACACAAGGGTGATTGTAGCAGAGCAGAGGGAGAAGTTGAAAAAGGTTTTCAAAAAGATTGATACAATCTCAATAGCAATTGGGTATATATGTGTTTGACATCTCACTATATTGACTCCCATTGTAAATGGCAGCAATGTAATTGGTATCTAACCCTTCAATTGTTTTTGTAAACCAATTATGCATTTTTACAATTCCCCATCAGAGTTAATATATTGGTGGATGTAAACACATTGATCTTTTTAATTTTTTCAATGTCTCTCTTTGTACTTGAACAACTCTTATGCAAACTTTTCTAATTGATGCTTTACTCTGTTTTTAACCTTTTGGGTGGGGTGGGGGGATCGTACTGCAAATAGTGTTTCCCTTGAGGACTACCACCGGATAAAATCCGGTGGTTTGGTTATGAAGTGTTTGATTTATGCTTTCGTTGACACGACCATCGGGAACCGGTGAATGTAACGCCTATCAAAAGCAACAAAGTGTAAATAAATAACTGGAAAGGGCGACGGAAACAAACACTTACCTCCACCTTCTATGGCGGACAACGACGGCGATGAAGGCTTGGTGAAAGACTGATTTATGATGATGGAATGAGGTTGGTTATGGTATTTGTAGGCATATGTAAACCCTAATTGGTTTATGGGTGATTACTAATATGCCCTTTAGGATGATGTGACAACTTGCAACGACTCTTTTCTTTAAAAGTGCAACAAGTTTGCAATAAAGTACTGTGTTGGTCCCTGACTTCTTAAAAGTTTCTTTTGAGCTACGAAAGTTAATTTGTTAGGCTTTTAGCCTATAAATTGTTAGGTTTGTAATTTTAAATGTGATTCTAAACGAAACTACTTCTTTTTTTATGTTGTTTTTTGTACACCTCTAACTCTAGCAGGGCTTTTTTTTTCAACGGAGTCACTAGGAGTTGGCATTCTAATGTCTAGGCTGAACCACGACACCGTATCAATAAAAGGTTATATTTGATATTTGTTTATTGCTAGATTATTGTTTATTTATTGGCGTCATCCAAATCAAAAGCATAGAACAACAACGTGTGCCTTTCTTTTTCTTTCCGCAATTTCATGAGTAATTTACCTCCTCCCTTTTTGGGGTCTGCCTCGACAGCACCTAACACTAACTTGTTTAGTGTTGGCCCCTTAGACAACAAACTACAAGGATGAATAGGAACTCAACGCCAAACAAGTGAAAATACCCGTAATGTGTCTCTGTCATCAACAATAGCGTCCTAACACTCTGCAACTGAAACTCCTCATCAACAATAGCGTCCTAGCAGTGAAATAGTCCGTGTCAATTTACAAGTTTTTTGAGTTTTGATCTAGTTGGACCCTTTAGTGAGACAGAAGAACCTGCTGGTCAAATCTTTCCCAAATCCACAAAACCTTTTAAGACTAGTCTCATACACGTCAAGGCTTAAATATGCTGCTGTCATATGTTTCAGGTTTCGGATATACATGTCGAACTCGAGTTTTTAAAACTAGTGGATGATTAGTTTTGCCTAAACTAAAAAATACAAGGAGTTCATTACAGTTTTTGTCCCTGTGGTTTGCCCCAACTAACAGGTTCAGCATGAGTATAACACTCTGAGTCCTTGTGGTTTGTGAGGCTAACACTTTACATCCCTCTTATTAACACCCGTTAATTTTTCCGTTAGTTTATGGGTGGAATGACTATTATACCCCTCCATTTTCTTTTCCAACCCACCCACCCACCACCAGTACCTGCAACACCATCATCTCCACCGCCACCCCCTCTCCTCACCATCTACCGCCACCCCTCTCCTCACCATCTCCTTTCTACACCACCACCACCACCACCACCACCACCACCACCACCACCACCACCACCACCACCACCACCACCACCACCACCACCACCACCACCACCACCACCACCACCACCACCACCACCACCACCACCACCACCACCACCACCACCACCACCACCACCACCACCACACCACCACCACCACCACCACCACCACCACCACCACCACCACCACCACCACCACCACCACCACCACCACCACCACCACCACCACCACCACCACCACCACCACCACCACCACCACCACCACCACCACCACCACCACCACCACCACCACCACCACCACCACCACCACCACCACCACCACCACCACCACCACCACCACCACCACCACCACCACCACCACCACCACCACCACCACCACCACCACCACCACCACCACCACCACCACCACCACCACCACCACCACCACCACCACAACCACAACCACAACCACAACCACAACCACAACCACAACCACAACCACAACCACAACCACAACCACAACCACAACCACAACCACAACCACAACCACAACCACAACCACAACCACAACAACAACAACAACAACAACAACAACAACAACAACAACAACAACAACAACAACAACAACAACAACAACAACAACAACAACAACAACAACAACAACAACAACAACAACAACAACAACAACAACAACAACAACAACAACAACAACAACAACAACAACAACAACAACAACAACAACAACAACAATAACAACAACAACAACAACAACAACAACAACAACAACAACAACAACAGTCAGTGCCATCTCCTCTCTGTTCTCTCTGGTTTGGATCTCTGAGCGAAATCTGGACACTCCCGGATCCATCATCGTTAAAAAGTCACATACAGATTGATGTTATTTTTTTCGAACAACACCGATTTTGATATGTTCTAAGTATAAGTCGACGACACCAATTGCGCTTGAGGTATTCTCCTCTCTATTACTTTCTGCTGCATGTGATGTGATTTTTAGATTTGGTTGCTTCTGATTTGGGGCTTCCATTTTGAAGTTTTATTTCCACTAGATTCAAAGTGGATTGTGTGATTGAGGATGCCTGGGGTTAAATAGGATTAAGATTAGTTGATAGGATTGACTGTTGTGATCTGCAAGAAATTTTGAGTTTTTCCTTGCAACTCCACTGTTAAGATGATTAGAAACTTAAAAGATTTCATAAATTTTTGTGCCTTTCACTGTTTTGTGACTAGTTACAGGTGGTGGTGGTGGTGGTGGGTTGGTTGGAGAGGAAAAAGGATGCGTATAATAGTCATTGCACTCACAAACTAACTGACATTAATAAGAGGGATGTAAAGTGTTAGCCCGACAAACCATAGGGACTCAGAGTGTTATAATCGTGCTGAACCTGTTAGTGTTAGTGGGGGTAAACCACACGGACGAAAACTGTAATTAACTCAAAATATAAGGGGCGACTTTAAATAACTGGAAAACAAGTATAGCAAAAATAAAAATAAAAATAAAGGAATGTGTTTTGGGGGAATCAACGAAAGGAGAGAAGGAAACAAGTAGTGTGATGAAATCAAGCTCTCAATTAGGGAGATTATCCTGTTGTTGGTTCTAATCACTTATGAAGCTTGGTAACTAATTTACATCTCATCATATTTTCTGTGTCACAATAAATTTAATGGATAATAATAGTATGAGAAATTTCTGAAAGCTATTAGTGAATTGGATGATGATGAATTGCACACTTAGAATAACTAGGGTTCATACTTCATACTCTAAAATTGGGGGTTCTGGTTTAATGTGATGAAATTGAGAATCTTGTACAAAAAATTGAAATAAAGTATGTTTAAGAGTGTAAAAAAATATTTATAGATTTTACCTGAGTAGCCTACTAGCTTTTGGTTATTCAAATCAATCAATATTCAAGTAATTGAGTGCTTTTATATACGAACCGAAGCTTCTGTTGTTTTTCTTCACCGTGTTGAGTATCGATACATTAAAATGAATTTTATTTTATTATTCATTTGTGGCTTACAGGATCTACAGTATATAAAATATATCATGTTCTTCATTTTTGCAATCTTTCCGATAAGAGGTCTGAATGGTTAAGAGGCTCTGAATGGTTCAGCTCAGCTGTTTACCATTCCATTAAGAGCCTTTTTTAGGTTGAAACAAACAGTCTGAATGCCGAACCATTCAGAGCTTCATTAAGAGGCTACCAAAAAGACCCCTAATTTGTTGAATAGTTTTGTTCTGGTGAATTCTGTAAATTTGGTTAAAACTTTTGCCTTGAATTAAATAAAATGTAGCCCATTGTAAAGGAATGTAACTATTGTAAAACTTTGGTATTATAAAGTCATTGTGTATATTTGACATATATGTCAATAAAAAAACTGACTACATGAAAATTTACCCAAAACAAGGCATATCAAATATGCAATTTTATATAGAGCTTGCAAATCATATATAACAACAGTTACTAAACTATAGAGCCAATCTATATCATTGGTAAAAAACTCTACAAACTTTTTCAAAGGCTCACAAATGTTGCAACTTTATAAGAGCACGGTAGGCCCCGTTACTGCCTGTTGAAAGCAGTTCAATGTGTGACCCTTGTTCTACAACTTTCCCATTTTTTATAACAGATATTGAATCAGATTTTTGTATAGTTGATAATCGATGAGCAACTACCACGCAGGTTCTACCGACCATCATCTTCTCCAATGCTTCCTGCACAAGTTTTTCTGATACACTGTCAAGTGCGCTGGTGGCTTCGTCTAAAAGAAGAATAGCTGGATTCTTGAGTATTGCTCTTGCAAGTGCGATTCTTTGCTTTTGGCCTCCTGACAGTTGGACTCCTCGTTCTCCACAGTAAGTTTCATATCCATCTTTCATAGAACTGCATTGATATTCATTTTCATTAGAATAATAAAGTTTAACTGTTGAGCGTGTCTAACGGGATGGAATGGAATGATATATAGCTAGAATGGGCTGACCATGAATCGATAGACTTACTAATTATAAACAACTTAATCTAAGTAATTTAAGTTCTAAAAAAAGCTTCTTTAAATAGTTCCATAATACCAATGACCAAACACTACCTTATAAACTCATGAGCATTTGCAAGCTTTGCTGCCTTCCTTATTTCAGCTTCACTAGCCTCCTCTTTACCATAAACAATATTATAACGAACACTTCCTGCGAAAAGAGTCGGTTCTTGACTCACCAATGCAATATGTGATCTCAAGCTTCTTAAATTGTAACTTTTCAAATCCCGCTGGTCAATGAGTACACAACCTTTCATAGGGTCGTAAAACCTCTCTATTAACCCGATAACAGTGGATTTACCTGACCCGCTCTGACCCACAAGTGCAACTGTTTTTCCAGCTTCAATTTTCAAAGAAAGCCCCTGGAAAATCATTTGCTCGGGTCTTGACGGGTATGAAAAGTAAACATTTTTCAGCTCTATGTCACCGTTAATTTTTCTAGCGGTCAACCCGCTTGAGTCATTCGGGACAATCTCGGTTTTTCTATCGAGTACTGCTAACACCGACCGTACTGCACCGCCACCTTTTGATAAATCAGAACTCATGCTTCCGGCGTCTGCAATATTCTTGCCAGTTGTCATCAATATAAAGAAAACCTGAAACATTTGTTTCGCGGTTACGTTCCCTTTGTTCATTTCTCTCCCACCGAACCTGAAAGAATTGAAACAGATTACAAGATGAACTATAATAGATAATAAACTCGGCTAACATACCAAAACGCCAATGAAATTGCTGCAGTTGTTATGAACTGGGAAGCGGATAAACCCAAACCCGAAAACCATGATTGTTTGATGCATTCTTTTCTTGGTCCTTTCAGCGTTTCTGCATATAATCTCATGATTCTTTCTTGCGAAACAAATGCGGTAATAGTTCTGTGATTCACAACCGCTTCGCTCGCTAACTGTGATCCTTCGTTTTGTGCCTTCTTTGCTTTAGAAGATAAGTTCTTCATCAACACAGTTTTTGAGTAAATGCTTATGATCAGCAATGGCTGGACTGAAATCATGACAGCTGCAACTCTCCAGTTGATGATTAAAGAAATCAGAAATGAAAGAAACGCGCTGACGAACACTTGTAGAAGTAACGAGATTCGGTCTCCGACTAGTGACCGTATCAGGCTTGCTTCTGTTGCGAGTCGTGCGCACACGGCTGCACTTGTGTTTTCATCTCGATCGAACCATCCGATTTCGAACGTGAGCACGTTTTCGAGTAGTTTTTCACGTACTCTTTTTGTTAAACGTTCTCCCATCACTGCAAAGTTATGATGTTGGAGTAAGTTGGTGAAGAAACAAAGAACTCCAAGACCCACGAAAATGAGACAATAAACCGCGGTTTCGGATTTGATTTTTGATTTGTCAGTTAAAAAATATACTGAAACAACCGATCCTAAACAATAAGCGTGTATAGGCGTTATAGCGCCGAACCCACTGGCTCCTAGGCACCCTAACACGGCTCGTTTCCACTCGGGTGCATTCATCTTCAACAAACGCCACTGTGAAGGATTGGGGTTTGGTATGTCATAGTTGTCGTCATCACTTTCTTCATAAGAATACAATTGAACCGAATGAGCCATGTTAACAGAAACCGCCGGGCTGAAAGGTGACATCGGGCTATTTTGGAAGCTTGATCGTGTGCTAATCGGAGTTCTTGGTGTTTGGGGGCTATGATTTCTCTGGCGATTCACGTATTTGATTGGTGTGTGCAGACTATCAGAGGCTTCGTCCTGTGTAGTTGATTGCTGTAACTGCACCATTTGGCAGTAAGCACCACCTACAGAATAATGAAAACCTCGTAAGATATTATTTATTATTAATCAACTACGTATAAGAACAAAATAAAGATGATTATAAATGAAATTTAATGAAAACATACTGTTGTTTTGCATTAGTTCTTCATGTGAACCGGATTCGATTACTTTTCCTGATCGAAGAACCACAATCTTATCCGCTTTACGGATTGTTGTAAGCCGATGTGCGACAATAATCGTTGTTCTTCCGACCGAAGCTTGATCTAAAGCTTCTTGAACAACCCTTTCAGATTCCGAATCCAAAGCACTTGTTGCTTCATCTAATAGAAGAATCTTAGGTTCTTTAAGCAAAGCTCTTGCTATAGCAATTCTTTGCTTTTGACCGCCCGACAACTGAATCCCAAACTGACCAACTTGTGTTTCATATGATTCGGGTAGTTTAATGATGAAATTATGTGCATTTGCTCTTTTAGCTGCAAGCTCAACAAGTTCATTTGAAACACCTTCATTGCCAAAAAGTATGTTTTCTTTTATTGATGTTGCAAATAATACCGGCTCTTGATTAACTAACCCGATTTGAGATCTTAACCATTTAAGGTTAAGTCCCTTTATTCTATGTCCATCAAGAAGGATATGACCGTTGACCGGGTCATAAAACCTTTCAATCAAAGAAACAATCGTCGACTTTCCTGACCCGCTACCACCCACAAGACCAACTGTTTTACCGGCTTTGACTCTTAGGTTGAGACCTTGTAGGACTGGAGTGTCGGGTCTTGCAGGATATGAAAAGTCAACGTCTCTAAACTCAATGTTACCTCTCACTGATGGTATTGTTTTGCCCTTGGTTTTATTAATATCTATACGTGGAACGCGAGAGATCATTTCGAACATTCTTGATGTTGCGGCTTTTGCTTCTGAAATGAATGGGACATTAGGCAGTGCACTCATAGTTGACCTATAATAGGAAGATTTAACTCCATTAGAATGTAGAATTTGAAAAACTGTTCACTTTTTCCATGATAAACCATACAAGGTAGCTTAAGTTCCTTAAAAGAAAACGGGTCAAAAGCGTGACATGTCAAACGGGTTGAAAGAATATTGAAGTGATTTTTAACACATAAAATGCGTAATCATCTTGGTTTTAAAAAGCGCGAAGCGCACAAAAGCGACGAGGTCTAAAATCGAGGCGCAAAACGCAAAAGCGGTGGGATTTTCGTACGCGAGGTGCAAGACAAATATATATAATTTTCTTATATATGTTATAGGTTTTTAGCATCATTACCCAAAATATAGATACAAATAAGGTTTATATATGATTTAACTTAAATGTACAACATTTTTAGCTACATGTATAACAAATTTAAGCACAAAAACACCTCGTGTACGAAAAGCGCGCTTTTATTGCGCTTTTTGCGCTTTTCTTACACTTTTCGTACGATGCTCGCCTAATGTTACATAAGGCGCACAGATTGGCGCCTAGATGCGCTTCACGCTTAAGAGCGCCTCGAGCGCACTTTTTAAAACCAAGGTAATCATTTTATTCAAAAATAAATTATTGCAGGAATATACTGATACCATTGATAATAATAGTTGGCACGTTATTTATCTGAGAAAAACTAGACCAAAAATTGTTGAAAAAATGAATTGCCTGTTTGACATATGTTAGCTAACTTGCTAACTCGCCCGTCAATTTTTACAACTCTAGCGAAAAGCACAAAAAACATATAAAATCTTATGTATTGCCATATAATAAGATTATGTTTTCCTAATAACGTTGCTAGTCATTTACAGATATACATTTCAAAAGATTATTGTCTCACTTTAGTTTTTAAAATAACCATCTTTTAGTGATATGAATACAAATGTGAAATCAGCTAATTTGGTGACTTACAGGCCTGCCATGATGACACAAATTGCTGTAACAAAAACCGGGCCACCCGTTTCTCCCTTTTGGGTAACAAGATAACTTCCTGCCCAGGCAACAAACGCCCAAGTCACGAATACCATACCCATGCTCCCAATCATCAAACCCTTTGTAAGTCCTTGTTTTATACCTAATCTCATACTCGTCTCAAGCGCACCACTATACTTATCAGTCGTTTGTTGTTCACCAACATATGAATAGACGGTTCTGATTGATGAGATTGCTTGATCTGCCACACCACCGCCTTTATCATAGGCGTCCTTCATCTTCATCCCCAGACCTTTTAGCAGTGCCCCCATGCCTAACACTGGACCCACAAACAGAAATACAAAAGGAAGGGAAGCCAGTGCTAACCGCCATGAAAGTATGAAGCCCACTACCATACTGAATACAAGTGCTGATAGGTGACATATGCAGTTGGGTAACTGCATGACATTTTGGTTATTGGTCAGTTATTTGAATGCAGAGGAAAATATACATATATTAGAGGTGATAGTTTAGATCGATTGACGTATAAACGGGTCAACTTGTGTTATGTATATGTTAGTTTTTAGATTTTTGGACAAAGGATATCTCATGTTAATAATATCCAATTCGACCCAACCTAATTCGTACCAAGACTATCAATTTTTCGACTCCAAGAATATGAATGTTTAAACCTTATCAGCCATGACATCCTGAATGAGTTGGGCATCCCCCGAAATGGTTGAAATGACTTCAAAATTGATGGAAGAACCAACTTGTGTGTCAAAGAAACCGACTTCTTGCCTAAGTACAGATTTAAGGTATTCCATCCTTAGACGAGATGTTTGTCTTTCGGCAGTTCTTGTCCAACAAATGCCTTCTGCAAAATATAAATCAATCTATGTGTTGGTCACATAAATAAGGGTTACTAGTTTTCTTCACTTAGTTTGGAACTAAACTCACCGATAAAAGCTGATATTCCAACACCAATTGCAAGGATGAGCAGCTTCAATGCATACTAGAAGATCATAAACATGTCAATAAAAACATAAGCTGTTACTGATAGGTTTTTAATTCATTCATAAGTATGGCTTAATGTGGTTGGCTAATAGGTGAAACCAGGTTCGGGTCAAATGGGTAAAAGACCAAAACAGACTCATGTTGAAACATGTCGTTGTCATGTACTCATGTGCATTGGTTAGTCTTGAAGCGTATAATATGAGTGGCCAATGCAACTCGTTTACTATCAAAAATTGCCCAAAACAACTCATGTGCTTACGATAGTCAAGTAACCATCTGGCGCCAGTAACCATCTAGCTAGTTCTGGACTAGAACGAACCAAACCATACCTAGCTATAACAATGTCTTCCTATCTAATCGACTCGACATACAAGTGATCAATATCCTAGCTACTTATGACAATCCATTTGTGTAAATACTATGAAACTTCAACAAATAAAAAACAGATGTACAAGAAAACATTCATATATACAACGTACCTTGTTCACCACATCATTGGAGAAAGAAATATCACTACCTCCATAATCATCAATAATCCCACTAAGGATTAACATAGTAAGTGGAGACATTAAAGCATCTCCAAGACAGCCTAATGTACCAAATAACATAAGCACCTTATCTATGCCATCTGCATAATAAAACATTCCACCTTTTTTCCCCATCTATCTATCTAAATACACACCCCTTTAGTTTACTCTAATCTTAAATCATTCACACAACATAGTTGTGTGTGATATATAGGATTAAATGGTACACGACAAATGTTTATATATAATCTTTTTCGCTAACCGGATTTGTGTGTCGGGATGTTTAGTTGATCTCTTCTTATACTTGTCAGTTTTAATGACAAAAACTATGATTTATTTTGTTATAAAACTAATAATGATAACGTAGGAATCTGCCATTTGTAACAATATGGTTTTATTTTATCTATAATTCCAAATGCTATGGTCTATGTGCTTGATTTATATGATGAGTATTTAACAAATGAAGACGCTTCTTGTTTAAGTGAGAGTGACTGGCCGTTATTTTTGTACATTTAGTTGGTTGTATAAGTATGTTTTAAGCCTAAACAAATCTGGATCGATTCGTTAAAAGCTCGAATCACGCCAAAGTCAATACACCGAGCTTGATTAGGCCATACACAAACACTTCAGTAATAATAATTCAGGGGCAAGTAGAAAAACTGAAGAATCAAACCGTAACCAAAAAACACAAGTCGAGATAGCTTTGAGTGGCTCAGTTATGGCTTTGGTGTGAAATTATTGGTGGACCCGGGTTACTCTCGGAGTACTCCTTTGTCCAGTGGGTACTTCGAGAGTGGTCGGGATTGATTTGTTGGCCATTAAAAAAAATTGAGTAACTGAACTAGTATCATTATTTAACCAACTGAACCGAACTATTTAATAACCAAACCAAATTAAACAACCGATCTAGTTATATTTGTTTGTTTGTTTATTTCAAAAGTTGTTTTAGAGAGTTCAAGTAGAGCTCAAAACAAGCTAACTTGAGGAATCTTATGGTAAACGAATTAAACTCATACTCTACTTATTTACACCCTAGATATAAGTCATATAACTACACGTATCCAACTGGTTCTTTGATCCCACTACCGGCCAAGTTTTCTAAAAATATCAACTGTATAATACGTATAAAACAAATATAAATTATATATATTTAGTGTGACCACTTAAACTAAAAGGCATTGGTTGTATTCTCTTGGCCGGCCAGAGATGGCGTACTTTTAAAAAGAGTTATATTTTGTAGAATTTTAGGGTTTCAACATACACAACACAATCAAACAACAAAATATCAACACAAACAAGATAAGAAGTAGGCGACAAAACAGTGACAAAATCTTATTTATCCAGCCCAAATCAGTTCCCCCCAATAACCCAAGGATTCAACAATAGAAGAATCCTTTAAACGATACAAAGTTTAGATTATGACTACTGATTGTTTAGATCAGTTGTCACAACCCTAAGGAAAACGATACAATACCAGACTATCAACACTATACCTATTACACTGATGACGACGACTAACAGAAACCCTAAAAGAAAAGTACAGAGAAAAATATCAAAAGAGTACTGGATACGAATGAACGAATATAACAAATATATACTGAGATCTCGAAGCTTCGTCACCAGAAACAATCCAACGATCACCAATGACTTAATCCAACGGTTGTAATAAGTCTTCGAAAACAATCAGCTGGACTGGACCCAGCTGATAATATCATCAGCCCAATATGCCACATAAGCCCATAAACAACATAAAGACAACCTGTTACAGAAATAGGCCCAACAAGCTAGCGGCCCAACAAGCTAGCGGCCCAATATCTTTAGTAATTGAATTAAAAGAAATACCTCTTAGTTTTAACATCCCCCCTTAATTCAATTACTAAACATATCAGTCAATCCCAATTGTGTACAAAAATTTTCATGTTGTGACCCATACAATCCTTTTGTAAAAATGTCAGCTATCTGCTGACTTGAATCAACTTTCAATATTTGAACAAAATTAGCATTTACCTTTTCTCTCAGAAAATGCAAATCAAGTTCAAAATGTTTAGTCCTCTCATGGAAGACTGGGTTTTCAGCAATAGAGATAGCAGATTTGCTATCACAAAACAATTTTAAAGGCAAATCTGATTTTATACCCAACTCACTCAGGATATTAGACAACCATACAAGTTCACACGTAGTCGAGCATAACGCCCGATACTCAGCCTCTGCACTTGACCTAGAAACAACACTTTGTTTCTTACTTTTCCAAGAAACAAGATTTGACCCTAAAAACACACAAAACCCAGTAATAGATCTACGAGTTTGTAGACACTTTGCCCAGTCTGCATCTGAATATGCAGACAAAGCAAAATTATCACCTCGTTTAAACAATAACCCTTTTCCAGGTGATAACTTAAGGTATCTCAACAATCTTAACGCAATATGCAGTACAGCTTCAGTCGGTTTATGCATAAACTGACTTAAGAACTGCACTGTATAACTTATATCTGGTCTGGTCAGGGAAAGATATATCAGCTTTCCTACCAGCTTTTGAAAACCAGTAACATCATCAATGTATTTCTCAAACTTAGAACTTTTCATAGAAAGAATATAATTCTGTTCTATAGGAATACTAACAGGCTTACACCCAAGGTATCCAAACTCACTAAGCAAATCCAAACAATATTTTCTTTGATTAAGACAAACATTATTCTCTGTATACAAGACCTCAATTCCCAAAAAATACTTTAGTTTACCAAGGTCTTTGATTTGAAAACTTTCTTTTAATAGAGTTTTAACTTTAGTGATTTCAACCTCATTATTTCCAGTAATAACAATGTCATCAACATATACTAACAATACAATAAACACATTATTATCAGACTTCACAAACATAGAGTAATCACATTTACTCTGAATAAAACCTATACTAACAAGGACTTCAACAAGTCTCTCATTCCATTTCCTGGGAGCTTGTTTCAACCCATATAAAGACTTCACTAGTTTACACACTTTAGACTCACTTTCTGAAGAGTAACCTTCAGGAAGTGTCATATATACATCTTCAGTAATAGACCCATATAAAAAAGCATTATTGATGTCTAACTGAAATAAAGACCAACCATTCTGGACAGCAAGACTAATAACACATCTTACAGTAACCATTTTGACTACTGGAGAAAACGTTTCTCCAAAGTCTATACCCTCTCTCTGATTATACCCCTTAGCAACTAACCTAGCCTTATATCGTTCTACTTCTCCATTTGACTTATACTTTACCTTGTAAACCCACTTACACCCAATAGCCTTCCTATTTGAGGGTAAGTCTGTTACAATCCAAGTATTATTTCGATATAAGGCTTCCATCTCACTATTCATTGCTTCAACCCATTTTGGGTCTTTAGAAGCCTCATAGTAAGATGTAGGTTCAGATATTTTATTAACATTTGACACAAAAACTAGGTTTTCACTAGACAGATTTGAATAGTTCACACTTTTACCAATACCATACTTAACCTTGTTATCTAAAACAAAGTCCTGATACTTTCTAGGTAACACAGACTCCCTAACAGAATGTCTAACATTAGAGATTTTATTTCCCTCAGGAGTTGTAGTCTCTTCATCTGACTCCTCTAACCCTGAGACATCAGTCCCCCTACCCTCAACAAAATCAGGTGGCTGACCACTAGAATGGTCTACCTCACTGGTAGTGTTAGGTGGGTCATCTAATGGACCTCTAGGTGAGGAGTCATAAGCTCTACCAGTTCCCCCTTCATCATCGGGAAGTCTTATGTTATTTAAGTCACTTTCAGAAAATCCATTTTCAAAACAATCAAAGAAATTTAAATGATCAATGTTATTCAAAATTTTTTCTTTAAACTCAGTTTTAAATGGAAAAATATTTTCATAAAATTTAACATCTCTTGAAAAAACAATTTGTTTATTTTCAAGATTCAAAATTTTGTATCCCTTTTTTAAAAAAGAATAACCGAAAAGAACACATTTATTAGCTCTACTGCAAAGTTTATCAGGATCATTAAAAACAGTTTCAAAACATAAACAACCAAAATTTCTTAAGTGACTTAAAGTGGGGGGGAACCCATGAATCAACTCATATGGACACTTACATTTAACACAGAAGAAGGAACCCTGTTAATAAGATATGCAGCAGTAAGAACACAATCAGACCAAAACTTAAGAGGAACACCACTTTGGAAAAGTAATGCCCTTGCTGTGTTTAAAAGGTGCCTGTGTTTCCTCTCCACAATACCATTCTGTTGTGGAGTGTAAACACAGGTTGTTTGGTGAAGTATACCTCTTTTATTACAAAATTCACTCATTTGTTTATTTAAAAACTCTGTTCCATTATCACTCCTAAACACTTTAACAGATTTTAAGAATTGAGTTTTAAACCATTTCATAAAAACTGACTATATTCTCATACACCTCACCCTTTCCTTTTAACAAATAAACCCATACCGACCTGGAGTAATCATCAACTACAGTTAAAAAATACTTGTATCCTTCCCTACTAGCAATTTTGTAAGGACCCCATACATCAAGATGTACAAGATCACCTACTTCCTTTGACTTATGATCATTAATTGGAAAAGGTACTCTAACCTGCTTAGCTTTATGACACACCTCACATGGTTGAGACTCAGACACACCAACATTAAGTTTATCTTTTAACACAGCAAGGACTTGACTAGAAGGGTGCCCTAGTCTACTATGCCAAAGACTGTGATCACTCACACTATTAAAGCAAACATTACTAAAACTCACATCATCTCCTACAAAATACAACCCATCCTGCTGCCTACCAGTCACCAGGACTCTCTTTGAATTGGAATCCTGGACAGAACAGGTGTATTCATTAAACAACACATCTAGTTTATTATCCTTAGCAAGTTTATGCACAGAAACTAGATTAACACAGTAATCAGGAATATAAAACACATCAGTTAACATAACACCATCAGCAAGTTTTATATCACCTATCTTAACTACTTTAGCATTGGTTCCATTTGGATGTTTAACTTCCATGTTATACATAGACACATCAACAGAGTTAATCAGATGTTTATCATTTCCTACCATATGTTGATTAGCTCCTGAATCCATTATCCAACCAACAAACAATGCATACTTCAACATAGAAGAACAACTAGAGAAATTCTTAAACAGTGTAGACAATTTGTTTAAAACAGAAAGACTAGAAAAACCATTTACAACAACTGACTCACCTCCAACATTTGAACACTGAGGATCTCCTCCTGACTTCTCACTGATCAAACTCATCAGTTTTGAGATCTGTTCAGTTGTAAAAGGTGAACCAGAAGTAGAACTAGATGCAACATTAGCACACACATTGTTGTTGGACACATTAGGTCTATTATTAAAACCATTACTAAAAGGTTTATTAGATTGATTAGATGATTGATTAGAAGGTCTTTTCTTAAAACCAGGGGGATATCCCACAATTTCAAAACATCTATCTATTGTATGTCCAATCATATTACAATGTGTGCACTTAAGATTAGGATTAGGTCCTCTATTAGTATTATTATTGGACCTTCTCCTGTTATCAACAACTTGATTAGACTTAGCAACAAAAGAAACATTAGAACCCTTTGATCCACTGCTGGAACCTCTATGAGATTCCTCCCTAGAGACAACAGCAAAGGCAGCCTTTACTGTTGGCAATGGATCACTTGTCAACAGTGTAGTTCTAACAGGCTGATATATATCATCAAGCCCCATCAGGAATTGCATGAGTTTAATGAGAGCATTAAAATCATTGAATTCCTTTGAGGCTTGACAGGTACACATAGGCAACTGAACTATGGAATCAAACTGTTTCCACATAGTATTCAGTTTATGATAATACTCAGATACAGAACTACCATTTTGAGCTAGACTATTAATTTTCTGATGCAAGTTAAACATAACACAACCATCAACCCTATCATATGTTTCTTTTAAGTCTAACCAAACATCTCTGGCAAACTTTGAAAACACTTGACCAAGATAACAATTCTTCACACACAGAATTTATTAACCAAGACAGAACCACAGAATTGCATCTATCCCATTGATTAGCAAGAACATCATCACTATCAGACTTAACACATGAACCATCTATGAATCCCATTTTATTTTTAGCTTGTAAAGCCAATTTCATAGAGTTAGACCACACTGAATAGTTTTCAGTCCCTTTTAGTTTGATACTAATAATAGAAAGACTAGAAGTATCACTTGGATGAAGATACAGTGGATCACTAATATCCAGCTTACTGACCAAGGTTTGATCAGTACCTGGATTAGCACCACCTCTACCTCCACCATTAGGGTCAACAACATCACCCATTGTACCAAGATCACAATATCAAACACAAAACAAAATAGACAAACAAACACAATTAACAAATAGACCACAGAGAGAAGATAATGAACCACACAATAGTCCTATTAGGGCGAAACTGTGTCAGTGCTACAGATCATGGGTTCATCACTCTAAAGGTGCCCACGCAGTTCTTAGCACAGAAGCCCTTTATTATCTACTATAGTATATATATATATATACAATACCAACAAACCAAGAAGACAACAGATATCACACAGATAACACCACAATACACCAAGTAATTTGGCCAATACCGGTCCACCCTAACCCGGTCAGTGCCTCTAGACACAAAATAACAAACAAACAAAAATGGAACAATCTCACCAGAACTCGTAGTCTGTAACCTTCACTTAGGTTACACGACCAGAGAGCAAACAGCACAGCAATCCAAGTCCACAGCCTCGAACCAGAATCAAGATCCAGATCAACAGCCAACAATAGTTGACAACAACCCTAGATCTACAAAAAATAACAAGATCCAAGCAATAGACAAGATCTACTGAGATCAGATCTACTGCAATCAAATACAAAGAAGAACAAGACCTATAAACAAGGTCAGATCCTTCAATAACAACAATAACAGATCTGTTAAAACTTATTAACAGATCTTATATAGAACAAGAACCAGATCTACAATCAGATCAGATCCTTGACCTAACCACAGCGGAAAAACAAAGACACAAAACAAGATCAAGAGCCTATAGCTCTGATACCATGTAGAATTTTAGGGTTTCAACATACACAACACAATCAAACAACAAAATATCAACACAAACAAGATAAGAAGTAGGCGACAAAACAGTGACAAAATCTTATTTATCCAGCCCAAATCAGTTCCCCCCAATAACCCAAGGATTCAAACAATAGAAGAATCCTTTAAACGATACAAAGTTTAGATTATGACTACTGATTGTTTAGATCAGTTGTCACAACCCTAAGGAAAACGATACAATACCAGACTATCAACACTATACCTATTACACTGATGACGACGACTAACAGAAACCCTAAAAGAAAAGTACAGAGAAAAATATCAAAAGAGTACTGGATACGAATGAACGAATATAACAAATATATACTGAGATCTCGAAGCTTCGTCACCAGAAACAATCCAACGATCACCAATGACTTAATCCAACGGTTGTAATAAGTCTTCGAAAACAATCAGCTGGACTGGACCCAGCTGATAATATCATCAGCCCAATATGCCACATAAGCCCATAAACAACATAAAGACAACCTGTTACAGAAATAGGCCCAACAAGCTAGCGGCCCAACAAGCTAGCGGCCCAATATCTTTAGTAATTGAATTAAAAGAAATACCTCTTAGTTTTAACATATTTGCTCAAGCCACCTTCTTTGTCATGTTTCAATATCAGATATTGGTCCATCTAGTCTTTAGTTAAGAACATTTCAAAGTGTTTAAAAAACCCAAAACATGAAGCTATAACTATAAGGATGTTATGTGAGTATTACATGAAATATATGTTTCAAACGTCAATGTCATAGATCAATTCTAGAACGTAAAGTGCATGTATATTCTATTCATCTTTGATCGTCTTGTTTTTACCTCTTTGGATTTCAATAATATGCTTTCACCCATTGAAGGACCGATTCAATATTTTGATACTTTGTCTTGTGTCAAGAAAAGGTTGTCATTTTCAATAGAAATTTCATACATGCTAGTATAATCTAATCTGGTCAAATTAATAGTAATGTGAAACGAAGCAACATTATAAAAAAAAACGTGTACTTCGATAGGGGAACAATGTTAAAAACTTGATTCACTTCACCACAATTGTTGAAAATATACATATACCCCAATTCAATATGTGTTATAAGTGTTATAACATGTTACTCATAACGTGTTATTTGTTTTTTCATATAATTGTACTCGACCACTGGATACATTAAACATGGACTTGCATTGGGCTTACTGAACTGAGGATGCTGCTTAATGGGCTGATGCATATGTTGTGGATGTTGGGCTTAGCCCATGGGTACACCGCCTTTGATGCTGCTTAAATAAAAGCTCTTATCAAACATGTTTGAGAGCTGATGAGTTCTGTAGAATTTTGGCGTTTGAATACAGAATAAGAATAAATAAAAAAAAACAAACATCAATCCACAACACAAGATGAGAGATAGCGACAAAAATAAGTGACAAAACTCTTATTAACCAACCCAAATCGTTACCCCCAAATACCCAAGAACTTGTTAATAATAACAAGTTCAAAACAATACAAAGTTTAGAGATTCAACTGCTTATCAAGATCAGTTGAACTCCTTAAAGAAATCACAAAGACAGAATAAGAATGATCTTACAGACAGACAAATAAACCCTATCAAAAGGATGAACACGATGAAGATTAACAATACAAAAGAAAGAATGATGAGACTAACAGACGATTAAGAGGATTGAGAGGTTATAATGATGACATGAAAGTGTAGAGTTCTCTTGATGTTCTGTGTGTAATAATTGGTATCATGGAGAGATTGGTACATAGAAGAGATTGTGCGGTGTACTATATACATCTTTCTGGACTGGCCCATACATCACCATTAAGCCCAACAGCAACACAACTAACAGCCCATCTATCTTTAGCCTAATTGCAATTGCAGGTCCAGGTCCATCCATGTCCAGCCTAATACAAATATGCAAAGACAACAAAATAAACCAAATTAGACAATGTTTATTCAAATGATGTGTTTAACCTTGAATTGGAATAATCATATATTTCAACACCCCCCCTCAATTCAATAGTCAAAAACACATCTCTCATGTACATATTTTCCACAACAGAAAAGTTGTTTAACCAACTCGAAAAAAATCAAACATTTTTCCTCAACATAACCTCACATGAAATTATGACCAACTGAACAAGAGTTGTGATCGTAACAAAACAACAAAACGACAAGAAACTTCCCTGAACCATGTCGAACACTCTTCTGCTTAAATCTTAATGTATTCCAAAACAATTGTTGCAGCAACTTCTTCATTTTTTCCAAAAAAAAAACTGGTCAAGTCCTCCATCTGAGCTCAAATCACCCGTTTCACTGGCATATTCACGCTCAACATTTGATCTGGTAACATCTGGCTTCAAGAATATAAGACGAAAAAGACATATGCCAACGAGACAAAAAAAACAAGAACCATACAAAAAAACAATATAGTCATACAGATCTATAACTATCTCAATTAATACGAGCAGACAAGAAAGAATCACAAGATCCCTTATTAGAGAAATACATCTGATAATACACAAGTCACATGACTTTTAGATTCCAAAAAACGACACTTGGATAAGACCAGATCCATGTCATACAGCTTGTAAAGCACATAAGACTAATTTGATTTTACAAATTCACAAACAACTTCACAAAACATGGATCATAAGACCAAGACTTCAAAAATCTAAGACTTTGAATCACACGATTCAAAATACATATATGAAACATACAAGAATCATATAAACAACAATCATCATATACACATCTGATGACATATAAAGTCTCATGACTTTCAAGAATTCAGAACACGTCTGAAAGATACAATACTCGTGAAGAACTTAAAGACTAATTTGACTTGATTAAAAAACTTTTACAACTTTACAAGAAAATACTTGTAAAGAACATAAAGACTAATTTGAATCAAGCAAAAAACTTTTACAATTTCACAACAAAGAATGAATCACATGATTCAATAAGACCTATCAACAACAGATCTGATAAGACAAAAAAAAAATCACACTGAACTTTTGAAAATTTCATTAGACAAAAGTCACATGACTTTAGAAAGACAAATCACAAGATTCAAGAAACAAGTCTAATAACAATAAGAATCATAATCATATGACTCCATCAGACTATAAAGACACAGCCAGACAAATTCTGATTGAACACAAAACCACACAACTTGCAACTAGAAAATCTCACAAGAGACAACATATAGGGCTGATAAAAATAAAATGTTGACATAACAGCTGGTTAAAACCGTCTACCACATGGTTCGACTGACCAAACTATAAGATTATGCACACATTGCATATAGATCACAAAAAAACCATCATGAGTTCAAATAACAACAACCCACCAAGACATAATTACAGCTTCAACGACAAGCGTCACACATGATTCACAACATGTAACTACAGTTACAGCTTAAACAATATCTGATAAGACAAAAGTCACTCGACTTTATAAATTCAGAACTAAGTCTGATAACAACACACAAACAAGACACATTAACCAGACAATAAGACATAGCAAAACAAGTTCCAATTGAACAACAACCAAAAAAAAAACACGGTCAGTAATCAGCCCAAACATCTTCAAAAAGACAATATAAGACTGTAAACAACAGTCAAGAATAATCTTGATAATACTATGGTTAAAATACGTGAGCTAATCGGTTCAACTAACTAGACAACAGAATTTTTTTTCTCAATAAAAAAACTCTTTTGACTAAAATACGTGACCTAAAATCATAAGACAAAGATATGCGGTTACAAGCAGAAACCATATCCTATTTTAAAGGATCATATTAACACTTCAAGAATATCTCAAGCACATATTCATAACAATGATGAGAATGTATTTTTTAATCATTTGACAAAACAATAAGCTCATATAACTACAAAAACACTCTTTTCTATATCCTTTGTAAACATTTGATACAAAGTATATGGCACAAGCATGTTACTCCAAAAAAACATATCTAACAAATTCATTTGCCAATAAACAAAACTAAGTATCAGTTGTTATACCAACAGTTTTGTTAATCAGTTTTAAAGTCATCTCAAGCTAGAGAGAGTATTTTTTTCATTGGTTAAAGACAATAGGATCAAGACAAGGGAAGCCAAACACAGACGAAGCTTATAAGGTTTCATCACTTGACCAAGACGCAAGGGATCCCAACAATAAAAACCTTGAGAAAGAATTGTGTGATCAACCAACACATTAACAAAGCAGATAGCATGACACAAATGATTCTATTACAAGATCAATTCTTATACACAAAAACATAACAACCTCATACAAGAAAACAAATATCTAGTTTAATGAAGATGAACAAAGATCACAAATTTATTCTTGCATTGGATTTTTTTTTTAAATCTTTCGCATGAGAAACAATACAAGCATGACTAGAGAACAAGGCCATTGTATACCTAACAACAATATAATTTGAAAACATGCTCCTTTAAGGCCACATACACCATAACAACAAATCTTAAAATACAAGATTTGAAACTACTTAATCTTAAAAAACAACTTTCCCTCTTGTTTTAAAAAACTTTTTTTTCCTTTCCTTTTAAAACCTTCATGAAGAAACAAGGTATAAACACCACTAAAAAAGACATCACCTTCTTTAGATCTGATTAAGGAAAAATTTAAGAAGAAAGTTTTTTTTTTTTTTTAAATGACCCTTTGTTATATGAAGATTTCCAAATAAACAATAATTTGGATACAAAATACAACTCAAGTTATCAATATAACTGAAAGCATACCAACATAACTGAATAACCTTGTGAACAAAGATTAGACAAAGAGAGACAACACTTCAGTCAAAAAAATATCTCTAGTTATTCCTTCAACAAGTTAAAAAAACATTTTTCCAAGTAAAAGATTGTTTTAAAAGAGTTTATCTATTTCATTCGTTAAACTCTTTCAAATCATTACATCTTTTGATTCAAAAACAACTTTCATTAAGTCATATACCTAATCAACAAAATCAGTCATGTCACGCATTGTTTTTCCTATGCAAAATAATGAAATGTTGAATACAACAATAGGACCACCAGGCTAATATAAGAGTTATTTACACTTTATCGAAATTTCCTTTAGCACTAGATTAGATTCACACAACGAAAGCAAAAAATCAAAAAGTTCTTAATAGTCATCCTTTTTTAAGAAACTAAACAAATGCATGGATCTATCAATTTTATATCAAGAGAAAGATAACATCCACAAGACAACCCAGTAATCTTACTAACCTCAAGAAACAACTTAGTTGTGACCAAGAATCATCTAAAATAAGCATTAAACAAACTTACCCAGAATACAGAATCATAAACCAGCCAATGAAAGTAAAGAACAATCTCACAGGAAGGGGACCCAAGTTAGGGTTCTCCAAAACCCACAATCTGTACCTTCACTTAGTGTACAGTATTGTGAGTGCAATTGCAGAAAAATAATATCCAACTCCAAACAGCTGACAAGATCTGACTGTAGTCCTTTCGTTAATCCAGAAACTTGAACCAAATAACAATCAAAACCGCTCAAGACACAAACAACCCAATTAATGACCAAATCTATAATGAAGATCAACGATCCTCAAGATCTAGAAATCCAAGAACAGTAGAAGACCAGATCTATAGTAACAAGATAAGATCTACTACTTTAACAAAAAAACTCAAAACCAAAACCTATTGTCTAGGTTCGATCCCGAGTGTTCCCACAACGACCAAAACAAAGACACAACCCTAAGATTTACCCCTTGACCAACAGCGCACAGCGGAAAAAAAAACAAATAATACAAAAAAAACAAGCAACTCAAGTACCAAATCTATATACAGAAAAGATCCTTAAACCGTAAATATCTCAACAATATCAAAAACACTTTATTACCAAACTAAAACCACAAATCAATTTACAAAGAACAAGAAAAAAAAATAAGAAGAAATAAATAATAAGAAAATCTGAACCTAAACGACCACAAAACAGTTATCACGAGATTAGATGTAGCCACCGCATCAAACATCTATTAATAATCCAACTATCATTGTTTTCTAATCGGTTGTTTCAAGCAATAAGAGGGTGAGAAGATGAGGTTAACGATGACTACATAAAAAATCAATTTAGGGAAAATTATGCAGATTCGAGTTTGACTTTGAAAAATCACATTTAGATATCAACAGATCTAGAGCCTATGGCTCTGATACCATGTAGAATTTTGGCGTTTGAATACAGAATAAGAATA